>JAEOAD010001145.1:0-32606 GCA_036365145.1 Orientallactaga sibirica
AAACAAACGCCTTCATTGCCGAACACAGTACTGTGTGAAATAAGCCAGTTCTGTTCTGCAAATGAGTTGCTTTCTTACGAACAGTCTTCAGTGCAGCAAGACCAAACTTTCCTAGTTTGCGTAATCTAACAAGATGTACAACTTAGTAGATTAACTACATTTCTAACGTAGTTCGTTTAGAAAACAAACGCCTTCATTGCCAAACACCGTACTGTGTGAAATAAGGCTGTTCTGTTCCGCAAATGAGTGGCTTTCTTACGAAGAGTCTTCAGTGCAGCTTGATCAAACTTTCCTAGTTTGTGCAATCTAACAAGGTGTACAATTTAGTAGATTAACCACATTTCTAACGTAGTTTGTTTAGAAAACAAACACCTTCATTGCCGAACACAGTACTGTGTGAAATAAGCCAGTTCTGTTCTGCAAATGAGTTGCTTTCTTACGAAGAGTCTTCAGTGCAGGAAGATCAAACTTTCCTCGTTTGTGTAATCTAACAAGATGTACAACTTAGTAGATTAACCACATTTCTAACGTAGTTTGTTTTCAAAACAAACGCCTTCATTGCCGAACACAGTACTGTGTGAAATAAGGCTGTTCTGTTCTGCAAATGAGTTGCTTTCTTACGAAGAGTCTTCAGTGCAGCAAGATCAAACTTTCCTAGTTTGCGTAATCTAACAAGATGTACACCTTAGTAGATTAATCACATTTCTAACGTAGTTTGTTTAGAAAACAAACACCTTCATTGCCGAACACAGTACTCTGTGAAATAAGGCTGTTCTGTTCCGCAAATGAGTGGCTTTCTTACGAAGAATCTTCAGTGCAGCTATATCAAACTTTCCTAGTTTGTGTAATCTAACAAGATGTACAATTTAGTAGATTAACCACATTTCTAACGTAGTTTGTTTAGAAAACAAACACCTTCATTGCCAAACACAGTACTGTGTGAAATAAGCCAGTTCTGTTCTGCAAATGAGTTGCTTTCTTACGAAGAGTCTTCAGTGCAGCAAGATCAAACTTTCCTGGTTTGTGTAATCTAACAAGATGTACAACTTAGTAGATTAACCACATTTCTAACGTACTTTGTTTAGAAAACAAACGCCTTCATTGCCGAACACAGTACTGTGTGAAATAAGGCTGTTCTGTTCCCCAAATGAGTTGCTTTCTTACGAAGAGTCTTCAGTGCAGCAAGATCAAACTTTCCTAGCTTGTGTAATCTAACAAGATGTACAACTTAATAGACTACCATCATTCTAAAGTAGTTTGTTTAGAAAACAAACGACTTCATTGCCGAACACAGTACTGTGTGAAATAAGGCTGTTCTGTTCCCCACATGAGTTGCTTTCTTACGAAGAGTCTTCAGTGCAGAAAGATCAAACTTTCCTAGTTTGTGTAATCTAACAAGATGTACAACGTAGTAGATTAACCACATTTCTAATGTAGTTTGTTTAGAAAACAAACGCCTTCATTGCCGAACACAGTACTGTGTGAAATAAGGCTGTTCTGTTCCGCAAATGAGTGGCTTTCTTACGAAGAGTCTTCAGTGCAGCTAGATCAAACGTTCCGAGTTTGTGTAATCTAACAAGATGTACAACTTAATAGACTACCATCATTTCTAAAGTAGTTTGTTCAGAAAACAAACTCATTCGTTGCCGAACACAGTACTGTGTGAATAAGGCTCTTCTGTTCCCCAAATCAGTTGCTTTCTTACGAACAGTCTTCAGTGCAGCAAGTTCAAACTTTCCTAGTTTGCTTAATCTAACAAGATGTACAATTTAGTAGAATAACCACAGTTCTGACGTAGTTTGTTCAGAAAACAAACGCCTTCATTGCCGAACACAGTACTGTGTGAAATAAGGCTGTTCTGTTCCACAAATGAGTTGCTTTCTTACGAAGAGTCTTCAATGCAGCAAGATCAAACTTTCCTAGTTTGTTTAATCTAACAAGATGTACAATTTAGTATATTAACCACATGTCTAACGTAGTTTGTTTAGAAAACAAAGCACCTTCATTGCGAACACAGTACTGTGTGAAATAAGGCTGTTCTGTTCATAAATGAGTGGCTTTCTTACGAAGAGTCTTCAGTGCAGCAAGATCAAACTTTCCTAGTTTGTGTAATCTAACAAGATGTACAACTTAGTAGATTAACCACATTTCTAACGTAGTTTGTTTAGAAAACAAAAGCCTTCATTGCCGAACGCAGTACTGTGTGAAATAAGGCTGTTCTATTCCCCAAATGAGTTGCTTTCTTACGAAGAGTTTTCAGTGCAGCTAGATCAAACTTTCCTAGTTTGTGTAATCTAACAACGTGTACAATTTAGTAGATTAACCACATTTCTAACGTAGTTTGTTTAGAAAACAAACGCCTTCATTGCCGAACACAGTACTGTGTGAAATAAGGCTGTTCTGTTCTGCAAATGAGTTGCTTTCTTACGAAGAGTCTTCAGTGCAGCTAGATCAAACTTTCCTAGTTTGTGTAATCTAACAAGATGTACAATTTAGTAGATTAACCACATTTCTAACGTAGTTTGTTTAGAAAACAAACGCCTTCATTGCCGAACACAGTACTGTGTGAAATAAGGCTGTTCTGTTCTGCAAATGAGTTGCTTTCTTACGAAGAGTCTTCAGTGCAGCAAGAACAAACTTTCCTAGTTTGCGTAATCTAACAAGATGTACAATTTAGTAGATTAACCACATTTCTAACGTAGTTTGTTTAGAAAACAAACGCCTTCATTGCCGAACACAGTACTCTGTGAAATAAGGCTGTTCTGTTCCGCAAATGAGTTGCTTTCTTACGAAGAGTCTTCAGTGCAGCAAGATCAAACTTTCCTAGTTTGTGTAATCTAACATGGTGTACAATTTAGTAGATTAACCACATTTCTAACGTAGTTTGTTTAGAAAACAAACACCTTCATTGCCGAACACAGTGCTGTGTGAAATAAGCCAGTTCTGTTATGGAAATGAGTTGCTTTCTTACCAAGAGTCTTCAGTGCAGCAAGATCAAACTTTCCTAGTTTGTGTAATCTAAAAAGGTGTACAATTTAGTAGATTAACCACATTTCTAACGTAGTTTGTTTAGAAAACAAACACCTTCATTGCCGAACACAGTACTGTGTGAAATAAGCCAGTTCTGTTCTGCAAATGAGTTGCTTTCTTACGAAGAGTCTTCAGTGCAGCAAGATCAAACTTTCCTAGTTTGCGTAATCTAACAAGATGTACAACTTAGTAGATTAATCACATTTCTAACGTAGTTTGTTTGAAAACAAACACCTTCATTGCCGAACACAGTACTCTGTGAAATAAGGCTGTTCTGTTCTGCAAATGAGTGGCTTTCTTCGACGAAGAGTCTTCAGTGCAGCTAGATCAAACTTTCCTAGTTTGTGTAATCTAACAAGGTGTACAATTTAGTAGATTAACCACATTTCTAACGTAGTTTGTTTAGAAAACAAACACCTTCATTGCCGAACACAGTACTGTGTGAAATAAGCCAGTTCTGTTCTGCAAATGAGTTGCTTTCTTACGAAGAGTCTTCAGTGCAGCAAGATCAAACTTTCCTAGTTTGCGTAATCTAACAAGATGTACAATTTAGTAGATTAATCACATTTCTAACGTAGTTTGTTTAGAAAACAAACGCCTTCATTGCCGAACACAGTACTCTGTGAAATAAGGCTGTTCTGTTCCGCAAATGAGTGGCTTTCTTACGAAGAATCTTCAGTGCAGCTAGATCAAACTTTCCTAGTTTGTGTAATCTAACAAGGTGTACAATTTAGTAGATTAACCACATTTCTAACGTAGTTTGTTTAGAAAACAAACACCTTCAATGCCGAACACAGTACTGTGTTAAATAAGCCAGTTCTGTTCTGCAAATGAGTTGCTTTCTTACGAAGAGTCTTCAGTGCAGCAAGATCAAACTTTCCTGGTTTGTGTAATCTAACAAGATGTACAACTTAGTAGATTAACCACATTTCTAACGTAGTTTGTTTAGAAAACAAACGCCTTCATTGCCGAACACAGTACTGTGTAAATAAGGCTGTTCTGTTCCCCAAATGAGTTGCTTTCTTACGAAGAGTCTTCAGTGCAGCAAGATCAAACTTTCCTAGTTTGTGTAATCTAACAAGATGTACAACTTAATAGATTAACCATCATTTCTAAAGTAGTTTGTTTAGAAAACAAACGCCTTCATTGCCGAACACAGTACTGTGTGAAATCAGCCTGTTCTGTTCTGCAAATGAGTTGCTTTCTTACGAAGAGTCTTCAGTGCAGCAAGATCAAACTTTCCTGGTTTGTGTAATCTAACAAGATGTACAACTTAGTAGATTAACCACATTTCTAACGTAGTTTGTTTAGAGAACAAACGCCTTCATTCCCCGAACACAGTACTGTGTGAAATAAGGCTGTTCTGTTCTGCAAATGAGTTGCTTTCTTACGAAGAGTCTTCAGTGCAGCAAGATCAAACTTTCCTAGTTTGTGTAATCTAACAAGATGTACAATTTAGTAGATTAACCACATTTCTAACGTAGTTTGTTTAGAAAACAAACGCCTTCATTGCGAACACAGTACTGTGTGAAATAAGGCTGTTCTGTTCTGCAAATGAGTGGCTTTCTTACGAAGAGTCTTCAGTGCAGCAAGATCAAACTTTCCTAGTTTGTGTAATCTAACAAGATGTACAATTTAGTAGATTAACCACATTTCTAACGTAGTTTGTTTAGAAAACAAACACCTTCATTGCCGAACACAGTACTGTGTGAAATAAGCCAGTTCTGTTCTGCAAATGAGTTGCTTTCTTACGAAGAGTCTTCAGTGCAGCAAGATCAAACTTTCCTAGTTTGTGTAATCTAACAAGATGTACAATTTAGTAGATTAACCACATTTCTAACGTAGTTTGTTTAGAAAACAAACGCCTTCATTGCCGAACACAGTACTGTGTGAAATAAGGCTGTTCTGTTCTGCAAATGAGTTGCTTTCTTTACGAAGAGTCTTCAGTGCAGCAAGATCAAACTTTCCTAGTTTGTGTAATCTAACAAGATGTACAATTTAGTAGATTAATCACATTTCTAACGTAGTTTGTTTAGAAAACAAACGCCTTCATTGCCGAACACAGTACTCTGTGAAATAAGGCTGTTCTGTTCTGCAAATGAGTGGCTTTCTTACGAAGAGTCTTCAGTGCAGCTAGATCAAACTTTCCTAGTTTGTGTAATCTAACAAGATGTACAATTTAGTAGATTAACCACATTTCTAACGTAGTTTGTTTAGAAAACAAACACCTTCATTGCCGAACACAGTACTGTGTGAAATAAGCCAGTTCTGTTCTGCAAATGAGTTGCTTTCTTACGAAGAGTCTTCAGTGCAGCAAGATCAAACTTTCCTAGTTTGTGTAATCTAACAAGATGTACAACTTAGTAGATTAATCACATTTCTAACGTAGTTTGTTTAGAAAACAAACGCCTTCATTGCCGAACACAGTACTGTGTGAAATAAGGCTGTTCTGTTCTGCAAATGAGTGGCTTTCTTCTGAAGAAGTCTTCAGTGCAGCAAGATCAAACTTTCCTAGTTTGTGTAATCTAACAAGATGTACAATTTAGTAGATTAACCACATTTCTAACGTAGTTTGTTTAGAAAACAAACACCTTCATTGCCGAACACAGTACTGTGTGAAATAAGGCTGTTCTGTTCCCCAAATGAGTTGCTTTCTTACGAAGAGTCTTCAGTGCAGCAAGATCAAACTTTCCTAGTTTGTGTAATCTAACAAGATGTACAATTTAGTAGATTACCATCATTTCTAACGTAGTTTGTTTAGAAAACAAACACCTTCATTGCCGAACACAGTACTGTGTGAAATAAGGCTGTTCTGTTCCCCAAATGAGTTGCTTTCTTACGAAGAGTCTTTCTGCAGCAAGATCAAACTTTCCTAGTTTGTGTAATCTAACAAGATGTACAATTTAGTAGATTAACCACATTTCTAACGTAGTTTGTTTAGAAAACAAACGCCTTCATTGCCGAACACAGTACTGTGTGAAATAAGGCTGTTCTGTTCTGCAAATGAGTGGCTTTCTTACGAAGAGTCTTCAGTGCAGCAAGATCAAACTTTCCTAGTTTGTGTAATCTAACAAGATGTACAATTTAGTAGATTAACCATCATTTCTAACGTAGTTGTTTCAGAAAACAAACACCTTCATTGCCGAACACACAGTACTGTGTGAATAAGGCTGTTCTGTTCTGCAAATGAGTTGCTTTCTTCGAAGAGTCTTCAGTGCAGCAAGATCAAACTTTCCTAGTTTGTGTAATCTAACAAGATGTACAATTTAGTAGATTAACCACATTTCTAACGTAGTTTGTTTAGAAAACAAACGCCTTCATTGCGAACACAGTACTGTGTGAAATAAGGCTGTTCTGTTCTGCAAAATGAGTTGCTTTCTTACGAAGAGTCTTCAGTGCAGCAAGATCAAACTTTCTAGTTTTTGTGTAATCTAACAAGATGTACAATTTAGTAGATTAACCACATTTCTAACGTAGTTTGTTTAGAAAACAAACACCTTCATTGCCGAACACAGTACTGTGTGAAATAAGCCTGTTCTGTTCTGCAAATGAGTTGCTTTCTTACGAAGAGTCTTCAGTGCAGCAAGATCAAACTTTCCTAGTTTGTGTAATCTAACAAGATGTACAATTTAGTAGATTAACCACATTTCTAACGTAGTTTGTTTAGAAAACAAACGCCTTCATTGCCGAACACAGTACTGTGTGTGAAATAAGGCTGTTCTGTTCCCCAAATGAGTGGCTTTCTTACGAAGAGTCTTCAGTGCAGCTAGATCAAACTTTTCTAGTTTGTGTAATCTAACAAGATGTACAATTTAGTAGATTAACCACATTTCTAACGTAGTTTGTTTAGAAAACAAACACCTTCATTGCCGAACACAGTACTGTGTGAAATAAGCCAGTTCTGTTCTGGAAATGAGTTGCTTTCTTCTGAAGAGTCTTCAGTGCAGCAAGATCAAACTTTCCTGGTTTGTGTAATCTAACAAGATGTACAATTTAGTAGATTAACCACATTTCTAACGTAGTTTGTTTAGAAAACAAACGCCTTCATTGCCGAACACAGTACTGTGAAAATAAGGCTGTTCTATTCCCCAAATGAGTTGCTTTCTTACGAAGAGTCTTCAGTGCAGCTAGATCAAACTTTCCTAGTTTGTGTAATCTAACAAGGTGTACAATTTAGTAGATTAACCACATTTCTAACGTAGTTTGTTTAGAAAACAAACACCTTCATTGCCGAACACAGTACTGTGTGAAATAAGCCAGTTCTGTTCTGCAAATGAGTTGCTTTCTTACGAAGAGTCTTCAGTGCAGCAAGATCAAACTTTCCTAGTTTGTGTAATCTAACAAGATGTACAACTTAGTAGATTAATCACATTTCTAACGTAGTTTGTTAGAAAAAACAAACGCCTTCATTGCCAAACACAGTACTGTGTGAAATAAGGCTGTTCTGTTCTGCAAATGAGTGGCTTTCTTACGAAGAGTCTTCAGTGCAGCAAGATCAAACTTTCCTAGTTTGTGTAATCTAACAAGGTGTACAATTTAGTAGATTAACCACATTTCTAACGTAGTTTGTTTAGAAAACAAACACCTTCATTGCCGAACACAGTACTGTGTGAAATAAGGCCAGTTCTGTTCTGCAAATGAGTTGCTTTCTTACCAAGAGTCTTCAGTGTAGCAATATCAAACTTTCCTCGTTTGTGTAATCTAACAAGATGTACAACTTAGTAGATTAACCACATTTCTAACGTAGTTTGTTTAGAAAACAAACGCCTTCATTGCCGAACACAGTACTGTGTGAAATAAGGCTGTTCTGTTCTGCAAATGAGTTGCTTTTTCTTACGAAGAGTCTTCAGTGCAGCAAGATCAAACTTTCCTAGTTTTGTAATCTAACAAGATGTACACCTTAGTAGATTAATCACATTTCTAACGTAGTTTGTTTAGAAAACAAACACCTTCATTGCCGAACACAGTACTCTGTGAAATAAGGCTGTTCTGTTCTGCAAATGAGTGGCTTTCTTACGAAGAATCTTCAGTGCAGCTAGATCAAACTTTCCTAGTTTGTGTAATCTAACAAGATGTACAATTTAGTAGATTAACCACATTTCTAACGTAGTTTGTTTTAGAAAACAAACACCTTCATTGCGAACACAGTACTGTGTGAAATAAGCCAGTTCTGTTCTGCAAATGAGTTGCTTTCTTACGAAGAGTCTTCAGTGCAGCAAGATCAAACTTTCCTGGTTTGTGTAATCTAACAAGATGTACAACTTAGTAGATTAACCACATTTCTAACGTAGTTTGTTTAGAAAACAAACGCCTTCATTGCCGAACACAGTACTGTGTAAATAAGGCTGTACTGTTCCCCAAATGAGTTGCTTTCTTACGAAGAGTCTTCAGTGCAGCAAGATCAAACTTTCCTAGTTTGTGTAATCTAACAAGATGTACAATTTAATAGACTACCATCATTCTAAAGTAGTTTGTATAGAAAACAAACGCCTTCATTGCCGAACACAGTACTGTGTGAAATAAGGCTGTTCTGTTCCCCAAATGAGTTGCTTTCTTACGAAGAGTCTTCAGTGCAGCAAGATCAAACTTTCCTAGTTTGTGTAATCTAACATGGTGTACAATTTAGTAGATTAACCACATTTCTAACGTAGTTTGTTTAGAAAACAAACGCCTTCATTGCCGAACACAGTACTGTGTGAAATAAGGCTGTTCTGTTCCGCAAATGAGTGGCTTTCTTACGAAGAGTCTTCAGTGCAGCTAGATCAAACTTTCCTAGTTTGTGTAATCTAACAAGATGTACAACTTAATAGACTAACCATCATTTCTAAAGTAGTTTGTTCAGAAAACAAACTCATTCATTGCCGAACACAGTACTGTGTGAAATAAGGCTCTTCTGTTCCCCAAATCAGTTGCTTTCTTTACGAACAGTCTTCAGTGCAGCAAGATCAAACTTTCCTAGTTTGCTTAATCTAACAAGATGTACAATTTAGTAGAATAACCACATTTCTGACGTAGTTTGTTCAGAAAACAAACGCCTTCATTGCCGAACACAGTACTGTGTGAAATAAGGCTGTTCTGTTCCACAAATGAGTTGCTTTCTTACGAAGAGTCTTCAATGCAGCAAGATCAAACTTTCCTAGTTTGTTTAATCTAACAAGATGTACAATTTAGTAGATTAACCACATTTCTAACGTAGTTTGTTTAGAAAACAAACGCCTTCATTGCCGAACACAGTACTGTGTGAAATAAGGCTGTTCTGTTCCGCAAATGAGTGGCTTTCTTACGAAGAGTCTTCAGTGCAGCAAGATCAAACTTTCCTAGTTTGTGTAATCTAACAAGATGTACAATTTAGTAGATTAACCACATTTCTAACGTAGTTTGTTTAGAAAACAAAAGCCTTCATTGCCGAACACAGTACTGTGTGAAATAAGGCTGTTCTGTTCTGCAAATGAGTTGCTTTCTTACGAAGAGTCTTCAGTGCAGCAAGATCAAACTTTCCTAGTTTGTGTAATCTAACAAGATGTACAATTTAGTAGATTAACCACATTTCTAACGTAGTTTGTTTAGAAAACAAACGCCTTCATTGCCGAACACAGTACTGTGTGAAATAAGGCTGTTCTGTTCCGCAAATGAGTGGCTTTCTTACGAAGAGTCTTCAGTGCAGCAAGATCAAACTTTCCTAGTTTGTGTAATCTAACAAGGTGTACAATTTAGTAGATTAACCACATTTCTAACGTAGTTTGTTTAGAAAACAAAAACCTTCATTGCCAAAACACAGTACTGTGTGAAATAAGGCTGTTCTGTTCTGCAAATGAGTTGCTTTCTTACGAAGAATCTTCAGTGCAGCAAGATCAAACTTTCCTAGTTTGTGTAATCTAACAAGATGTACAATTTAGTAGATTAACCACATTTCTAACGTAGTTTGTTTAGAAAACAAACGCCTTCATTGCCGAACACAGTACTTTGTGAAATAAGGCTGTTCTTTTCCGCAAATGAGTGGCTTTCTTACGAAGAGTCTTCAGTGCAGCAAGATCAAACTTTCCTAGTTTGTGTAATCTAACAAGGTGTACAATTTAGTAGATTAACCACATTTCTAACGTAGTTTGTTTAGAAAACAAACACCTTCATTGCCGAACACAGTACTGTGTGAAATAAGCCAGTTCTGTTCTGGAAATGAGTTGCTTTCTTACGAAGAGTCTTCAGTGCAGCAAGATCAAACTTTCCTGGTTTGTGTAATCTAACAAGATGTACAATTTAGTAGATTAACCACATTTCTAACGTAGTTTGTTTAGAAAACAAACGCCTTCATTGCCGAACACAGTACTGTGTGAAATAAGCCAGTTCTGTTCTGCAAATGAGTTGCTTTCTTACGAAGAGTCTTCAGTGCAGCAAGATCAAACTTTCCTAGTTTGTGTAATCTAACAAGATGTACAATTTAGTAGATTAATCACATTTCTAACGTAGTTTGTTTAGAAAACAAACGCCTTCATTGCCGAACACAGTACTCTGTGAAATAAGGCTGTTCTGTTCCGCAAATGAGTGGCTTTCTTACGAAGAGTCTTCAGTGCAGCTAGATCAAACTTTCCTAGTTTGTGTAATCTAACAAGGTGTACAATTTAGTAGATTAACCACATTTCTAACGTAGTTTGTTTAGAAAACAAACACCTTCATTGCCGAACACAGTACTGTGTGAAATAAGCCAGTTCTGTTCTGCAAATGAGTTGCTTTCTTACGAAGAGTCTTCAGTGCAGCAAGATCAAACTTTCCTAGTTTGCGTAATCTAACAAGATGTACAACTTAGTAGATTAATCACATTTCTAACGTAGTTTGTTTAGAAAACAAACGCCTTCATTGCCGAACACAGTACTGTGTAAATAAGGCTGTTCTGTTCCGCAAATGAGTGGCTTTCTTACGAAGAGTCTTCAGTGCAGCTAGATCAAACTTTCCTAGTTTGTGTAATCTAACAAGGTGTACAATTTAGTAGATTAACCACATTTCTAACGTAGTTTGTTTAGAAAACAAACACCTTCATTGCCGAACACAGTACTGTGTTAAATAAGCCAGTTCTGTTCTGCAAATGAGTTGCTTTCTTACGAAGAGTCTTCAGTGCAGCAAGATCAAACTTTCCTGGTTTGTGTAATCTAACAAGATGTACAACTTAGTAGATTAACCACATTTCTAACGTAGTTTGTTTAGAAAACAAACGCCTTCATTGCCGAACACAGTACTGTGTAAATAAGGCTGTTCTGTTCCCCAAATGAGTTGCTTTCTTACGAAGAGTCTTCAGTGCAGCAAGATCAAACTTTCCTAGTTTGTGTAATCTAACAAGATGTACAATTTAGTAGATTAACCATCATTTCTAAAGTAGTTTGTTTAGAAAACAAACGCCTTCATTGCCGAACACAGTACTGTGTGAAATAAGCCAGTTCTGTTCTGCAAATGAGTTGCTTTCTTACGAAGAGTCTTCAGTGCAGCAAGATCAAACTTTCCTAGTTTGTGTAATCTAACAAGATGTACAATTTAGTAGATTAACCACATTTCTAACGTAGTTTGTTTAGAAAACAAACGCCTTCATTGCCGAACACAGTACTGTGTGAAATAAGGCTGTTCTGTTCCCCAAATGAGTTGCTTTCTTACGAAGAGTCTTCAGTGCAGCAAGATCAAACTTTCCTAGTTTGTGTAATCTAACAAGATGTACAATTTAGTAGATTAACCACATTTCTAACGTAGTTTGTTTAGAAAACAAACGCCTTCATTGCCGAACACAGTACTGTGTGAAATAAGGCTGTTCTGTTCCGCAAATGAGTGGCTTTCTTACGAAGAGTCTTCAGTGCAGCAAGATCAAACTTTCCTAGTTTGTGTAATCTAACATGTTGTACAATTTAGTAGATTAACCACATTTCTAACGTAGTTTGTTTAGAAAACAAACACCTTCATTGCCGAACACAGTACTGTGTGAAATAAGCCAGTTCTGTTCTGCAAATGAGTTGCTTTCTTACGAAGAGTCTTCAGTGCAGCAAGATCAAACTTTCCTGGTTTGTGTAATCTAACAAGATGTACAATTTAGTAGATTAACCACATTTCTAACGTAGTTTGTTTAGAAAACAAACGCCTTCATTGCCGAACACAGTACTGTGTGAAATAAGCCAGTTCTGTTCTGCAAATGAGTTGCTTTCTTACGAAGAGTCTTCAGTGCAGCAAGATCAAACTTTCCTAGTTTGCGTAATCTAACAAGATGTACAACTTAGTAGATTAATCACATTTCTAACGTAGTTTGTTTAGAAAACAAACGCCTTCATTGCCGAACACAGTACTCTGTGAAATAAGGCTGTTCTGTTCCGCAAATGAGTGGCTTTCTTACGAAGAATCTTCAGTGCAGCTAGATCAAACTTTCCTAGTTTGTGTAATCTAACAAGGTGTACAATTTAGTAGATTAATCACATTTCTAACTTAGTTTGTTTAGAAAACAAACACCTTCATTGCCGAACACAGTACTCTGTGAAATAAGGCTGTTCTGTTCCGCAAATGAGTGGCTTTCTTCCGAAGAATCTTCAGTGCAGTTAGATCAAACTTTCCTAGTTTGTGTAATCTAACAAGATGTACAATTTAGTAGATTAACCACATTTCTAACGTAGTTTGTTTAGAAAACAAACACCTTCATTGCCAAACACAGTACTGTGTGATATAAGCCAGTTCTATTCTGCAAATGAGTTGCTTTCTTACGAAGAGTCTTCAGTGCAGCAAGATCAAACTTTCCTAGTTTGCGTAATCTAAGAAGATGTACAACTTAGTAGATTAATCACATTTCTAACGTAGTTCGTTTAGAAAACAAACGCCTTCATTGCCAAACACCGTACTGTGTGAAATAAGGCTGTTCTGTTCCGCAAATGAGTGGCTTTCTTACGAAGAGTCTTCAGTGCAGCAAGATCAAACTTTCCTAGTTTGTGTAATCTAACAAGATGTACAACTTAGTAGATTAACCACATTTCTAACGTAGTTTGTTTAGAAAACAAACACCTTCATTGCCGAACACAGTACTGTGTGAAATAAGCCAGTTCTGTTCTGCAAATGAGTTGCTTTCTTACGAAGAGTCTTCAGTGCAGCAAGATCAAACTTTCCTAGTTTGTGTAATCTAACAAGATGTACACCTTAGTAGATTAATCACATTTCTAACGTAGTTTGTTTAGAAAACAAACACCTTCATTGCCGAACACAGTACTCTGTGAAATAAGGCTGTTCTGTTCCGCAAATGAGTGGCTTTCTTACGAAGAATCTTCAGTGCAGCTAGATCAAACTTTCCTAGTTTGTGTAATCTAACAAGATGTACAATTTAGTAGATTAACCACATTTCTAACGTAGTTTGTTTAGAAAACAAACTCCTTCATTGCCGAACACAGTACTGTGTGAAATAAGGCTGTTCTGTTCTGCAAATGAGTTGCTTTCTTACGAAGAGTCTTCAGTGCAGCAAGATCAAACTTTCCTAGTTTGCGTAATCTAACAAGATGTACAACTTAGTAGATTAATCACATTTCTAACGTAGTTTGTTTAGAAAACAAACACCTTCATTGCCGAACACAGTACTGTGTGAAATAAGGCTGTTCTGTTCTGCAAATGAGTGGCTTTCTTACGAAGAGTCTTCAGTGCAGCTAGATCAAACTTTCCTAGTTTGTGTAATCTAACAAGATGTACAATTTAGTAGATTAACCACATTTCTAACGTAGTTTGTTTAGAAAACAAACACCTTCATTGCCAAACACAGTACTGTGTGAAATAAGGCTGTTCTGTTCTGCAAATGAGTGGCTTTCTTACGAAGAGTCTTCAGTGCAGCAAGATCAAACTTTCCTAGTTTGCGTAATCTAACAAGATGTACAACTTAGTAGATTAATCACATTTCTAACGTAGTTTGTTTAGAAAACAAACGCCTTCATTGCCGAACACAGTACTCTGTGAAATAAGGCTGTTCTGTTCCGCAAATGAGTGGCTTTCTTACGAAGAATCTTCAGTGCAGCTAGATCAAACTTTCCTAGTTTGTGTAATCTAACAAGGTGTACAATTTAGTAGATTAACCACATTTCTAACGTAGTTTGTTTAGAAAACAAACACCTTCATTGCGAACACAGTACTGTGTTAAATAAGCCAGTTCTGTTCTGCAAATGAGTTGCTTTCTTACGAAGAGTCTTCAGTGCAGCAAGATCAAACTTTCCTGGTTTGTGTAATCTAACAAGATGTACAACTTAGTAGATTAATTAACCACATTTCTAACGTAGTTTGTTTAGAAAACAAACGCCTTCATTGCCGAACACAGTACTGTGTAAATAAGGCTGTTCTGTTCCCCAAATGAGTTGCTTTCTTACGAAGAGTCTTCAGTGCAGCAAGATCAAACTTTCCTAGTTTGTGTAATCTAACAAGATGTACAATTTAATAGATTACCATCATTTCTAAAGTAGTTTGTTTAGAAAACAAACGCCTTCATTGCCGAACACAGTACTGTGTGAAATCAGCCAGTTCTGTTCTGCAAATGAGTTGCTTTCTTACGAAGAGTCTTCAGTGCAGCAAGATCAAACTTTCCTGGTTTGTGTAATCTAACAAGATGTACAACTTAGTAGATTAATTAACCACATTTCTAACGTAGTTTGTTTAGAAAACAAACGCCTTCATTGCGAACACAGTACTGTGTGAAATAAGGCTGTTCTGTTCCCCAAATGAGTTGCTTTCTTACGAAGAGTCTTCAGTGCAGCAAGATCAAACTTTCCTAGTTTGTTTAATCTAACAAGATGTACAATTTAGTAGATTAACCACATTTCTAACGTAGTTTGTTTAGAAAACAAACGCCTTCATTGCCGAACACAGTACTTTGTGAAATAAGGCTGTTCTTTTCCAAAGAGTGGCTTTCTTACGAAGAGTCTTCAGTGCAGCAAGATCAAACTTTCCTAGTTTGTGTAATCTAACAAGGTGTACAATTTAGTAGATTAACCACATTTCTAACGTAGTTTGTTTAGAAAACAAAACACCTTCATTGCCGAACACAGTGCTGTGTGAAATAAGCCAGTTCTGTTATGGAAATGAGTTGCTTTCTTACCAAGAGTCTTCAGTGCAGCAAGATCAAACTTTCCTAGTTTGTGTAATCTAAAAAGGTGTACAATTTAGTAGATTAACCACATTTCTAACGTAGTTTGTTTAGAAAACAAACGCCTTCATTGCCGAACACAGTACTGTGTGAAATAAGGCTGTTCTGTTCTGCAAATGAGTTGCTTTCTTTACGAAGAGTCTTCAGTGCAGCAAGATCAAACTTTCCTAGTTTGCGTAATCTAACAAGATGTACAATTTAGTAGATTAATCACATTTCTAACGTAGTTTGTTTAGAAAACAAACGCCTTCATTGCCGAACACAGTACTCTGTGAATAAGGCTGTTCTGTTCTGCAAATGAGTGGCTTTCTTACGAAGAGTCTTCAGTGCAGCAAGATCAAACTTTCCTAGTTTGTGTAATCTAACAAGATGTACAATTTAGTAGATTAACCACATTTCTAACGTAGTTTGTTTAGAAAACAAACACCTTCATTGCCGAACACAGTACTGTGTGAAATAAGCCTGTTCTGTTCTGCAAATGAGTTGCTTTCTTACGAAGAGTCTTCAGTGCAGCAAGATCAAACTTTCCTAGGTTGTGTAATCTAACAAGATGTACAATTTAGTAGTTTAACCACATTTCTAACGTAGTTTGTTTAGAAAACAAACGCCTTCATTGCCGAACACAGTACTCTGTGAAATAAGGCTGTTCTGTTCTGCAAATGAGTGGCTTTCTTACGAAGAGTCTTCAGTGCAGCAAGATCAAACTTTCCTAGTTTGCGTAATCTAACAAGATGTACAATTTAGTAGATTAACCACATTTCTAACGTAGTTTGTTTAGAAAACAAACGCCTTCATTGCCGAACACAGTACTGTGTGAAATAAGGCTGTTCTGTTCCCCAAATCAGTTGCTTTCTTACGAACATTCTTCAGTTCAGCAAGATCAAACTTTCCTGGTTTGTGTAATCTAAAAAGATGTACAACTTAGTAGATTAACCACATTTCTAACGTAGTTTGTTAGAAAAACAAACGCCTTCATTGCCGAACACAGTACTGTGTGAAATAAGGCTGTTCTGTTCCCCAAATGAGTTGCTTTCTTACGAAGAGTCTTCAGTGCAGCAAGATCAAACTTTCCTGGTTTGTGTAATCTAACAAGATGTACAATTTAGTAGATTAACCACATTTCTAACGTAGTTTGTTTAGAAAACAAACGCCTTCATTGCCGAACACAGTACTGTGTGAAATAAGGCTGTTCTGTTCTGCAAATGAGTGGCTTTCTTCTTACGAAGAGTCTTCAGTGCAGCAAGATCAAACTTTCCTAGTTTGTGTAATCTAACAAGATGTACAATTTAGTAGATTAACCATCATTTCTAACGTAGTTTGTTTAGAAAACAAACACCTTCATTGCGAACACAGTACTGTGTGAAATAAGGCTGTTCTGTTCCCCAAATGAGTTGCTTTCTTACGAAGAGTCTTCAGTGCAGCAAGATCAAACTTTCCTAGTTTTTGTAATCTAACAAGATGTACAATTTAGTAGATTAACCACATTTCTAACGTAGTTTGTTTAGAAAACAAACGCCTTCATTGCCGAACACAGTACTGTGTGAAATAAGGCTGTTCTGTTCTGCAAATGAGTGGCTTTCTTACGAAGAGTCTTCAGTGCAGCAAGATCAAACTTTCCTAGTTTGTGTAATCTAACAAGATGTACAATTTAGTAGATTAACCACATTTCTAACGTAGTTTGTTTAGAAAACAAACACCTTCATTGCCGAACACAGTACTGTGTGAAATAAGCCTGTTCTGTTCTGCAAATGAGTTGCTTTCTTACGAAGAGTCTTCAGTGCAGCAAGATCAAACTTTCCTAGTTTGTGTAATCAAACAAGGTGTACAATTTAGTAGATTAACCACATTTCTAAGGTAGTTTGTTTAGAAAACAAACGCCTTCATTGCCAAACACAGTATTGTGTGAAATAAGGCTGTTCTGTTCCCCAAATGAGTGGCTTTCTTACGAAGAGTCTTCAGTGCAGCTAGATCAAACTTTCCTAGTTTGTGTAATCTAACAAGATGTACAATTTAGTAGATTAGCCACATTTCTAACGTAGTTTGTTTAGAAAACAAACACCTTCATTTGCGAACACAGTACTGTGTGAAATAAGCCAGTTCTGTTCTGCAAATGAGTTGCTTTCTTACGAAGAGTCTTCAGTGCAGCAAGATCAAACTTTCCTAGTTTGTGTAATCTAACAAGATGTACAACTTAGTAGATTAACCACATTTCTAACGTAGTTTGTTTAGAAAACAAACACCTTCATTGCCGAACACAGTACTGTGTGAAATAAGGCTGTTCTGTTCCCCAAATGAGTTGCTTTCTTACGAAGAGTCTTCAGTGCAGCTAGATCAAACTTTCCTAGTTTGTGTAATCTAACAAGATGTACAATTTAGTAGATTAACCACATTTCTAACGTAGTTTGTTTAGAAAACAAACGCCTTCATTGCCGAACACAGTACTGTGTGAAATAAGCCAGTTCTGTTCTGCAAATGAGTTGCTTTCTTACGAAGAGTCTTCAGTGCAGCAAGATCAAACTTTCCTAGTTTGTGTAATCTAACAAGATGTACAATTTAGTAGATTAACCACATTTCTAACGTAGTTTGTTTAGAAAACAAACGCCTTCATTGCCGAACACAGTACTGTGTGAAATAAGGCTGTTCTGTTCCGCAAATGAGTGGCTTTCTTACGAAGAGTCTTCAGTGCAGCAAGATCAAACTTTCCTAGTTTGTGTAATCTAACAAGATGTACAATTTAGTAGATTAACCACATTTCTAACGTAGTTTGTTTAGAAAACAAACACCTTCATTGCCGAACACAGTACTGTGTGAAATAAGCCTGTTCTGTTCTGCAAATGAGTTGCTTTCTTACGAAGAGTCTTCAGTGCAGCAAGATCAAACTTTCCTAGTTTGTGTAATCTAACAAGATGTACAATTTAGTAGATTAACCACATTTCTAACGTAGTTTGTTTAGAAAACAAACGCCTTCATTGCCGAAACACAGTACTGTGTGAAATAAGCTGTTCTGTTCTGCAAATGAGTTGCTTTCTTACGAAGAGTCTTCAGTGCAGCAAGATCAAACTTTCCTAGTTTGTGTAATCTAACAAGATGTACAACTTAGTAGATTAATCACATTTCTAACGTAGTTTGTTTAGAAAACAAACACCTTCATTGCCGAACACAGTACTCTGTGAAATAAGGCTGTTCTGTTCCGCAAATGAGTGGCTTTCTTACGAAGAATCTTCAGTGCAGCTAGATCAAACTTTCCTAGTTTGTGTAATCTAACAAGATGTACAATTTAGTAGATTAACCACATTTCTAACGTAGTTTGTTTAGAAAACAAACACCTTCATTGCCAAACACAGTACTGTGTGAAATAAGCCAGTTCTGTTCTGCAAATGAGTTGCTTTCTTACGAAGAAGAGTCTTCAGTGCAGCAAGATCAAACTTTCCTGGTTTGTGTAATCTAACAAGATGTACAACTTAGTAGATTAACCACATTTCTAACGTAGTTTGTTTAGAAAACAAACGCCTTCATTGCCGAACACAGTACTGTGTGAAATAAGGCTGTTCTGTTCCCCAAATGAGTTGCTTTCTTACGAAGAGTCTTCAGTGCAGCAAGATCAAACTTTCCTAGTTTGTTTAATCTAACAAGATGTACAATTTAGTAGATTAACATCATTTCTAAAGTAGTTTGTTTAGAAAACAAACACCTTCATTGCCGAACACAGTACTGTGTGAAATAAGGCTGTTCTGTTCCCCAAATGAGTTGCTTTCTTACGAAGAGTCTTCAGTGCAGCAAGATCAAACTTTCCTAGTTTGTGTAATCTAACAAGATGTACAATTTAGTAGATTAACCACATTTCTAACGTAGTTTGTTTAGAAAACAAAACGCCTTCATTGCCGAACACAGTACTGTGTGAAATAAGGCTGTTCTGTTCTGCAAATGAGTGGCTTTCTTACGAAGAGTCTTCAGTGCAGCTAGATCAAACTTTCCTAGTTTGTGTAATCTAACAAGATGTACAACTTAATAGATTACCATCATTTCTAAAGTAGTTTGTTTAGAAAAACAAACTCCTTCATTGCCGAACACAGTACTGTGTGAAATAAGGCTGTTCTGTTCCCCAAATGAGTTGCTTTCTTACGAACAGTCTTCAGTGCAGCAAGATCAAACTTTCCTAGTTTTGTAATCTAACAAGATGTACAATTTAGTAGATTAACCACATTTCTAACGTAGTTTGTTCAGAAAACAAACGCCTTCATTGCCGAACACAGTACTGTGTGAAATAAGGCTGTTCTGTTCCACAAATGAGTTGCTTTCTTACGAAGAGTCTTCAGTGCAGCAAGATCAAACTTTCCTAGTTTGTTAATCTAACAAGATGTACAATTTAGTAGATTAACCACATTTCTAACGTAGTTTGTTTAGAAAACAAACGCCTTCATTGCCGAACACAGTACTGTGTGAAATAAGGCTGTTCTGTTCCCCAAATGAGTGGCTTTCTTACGAAGAGTCTTCAGTGCAGCAAGATCAAACTTTCCTAGTTTGTGTAATCTAACAAGATGTACAATTTAGTAGATTAACCACATTTCTAACGTAGTTTGTTTAGAAAACAAACGCCTTCATTGCCGAACACAGTACTGTGTGAAATAAGGCTGTTCTGTTCCCCAAATGAGTTGCTTTCTTACGAAGAGTCTTCAGTGCAGCAAGATCAAACTTTCCTAGTTTGTGTAATCTAACAAGATGTACAATTTAGTAGATTATTAACCACATTTCTAACGTAGTTTGTTTAGAAAACAAACGCCTTCATTGCCGAACACAGTACTGTGTGAAATAATAAGGCTGTTCTGTTCCCCAAATGAGTTGGCTTTCTTACGAAGAGTCTTCAGTGCAGCAAGATCAAACTTTCCTAGTTTGTGTAATCTAACAAGATGTACAATTTAGTAGATTAACCACATTTCTAACGTAGTTTGTTTAGAAAACAAACGCCTTCATTGCCAAACACAGTACTGTGTGAAATAAGGCTGTTCTGTTCTGCAAATGAGTGGCTTTCTTACGAAGAGTCTTCAGTGCAGCAAGATCAAACTTTCCTAGTTTGTGTAATCTAACAAGATGTACAATTTAGTAGATTAACCACATTTCTAACGTAGTTTGTTTAGAAAACAAACGCCTTCATTGCCGAACACAGTACTGTGTGAAATAAGGCTGTTCTGTTCTGCAAATGAGTGGCTTTCTTTACGAAGAGTCTTCAGTGCAGCAAGATCAAACTTTCCTAGTTTGTGTAATCTAACAAGATGTACAATTTAGTAGATTAACCACATTTCTAACGTAGTTTGTTTAGAAAACAAACACCTTCATTGCCGAACACAGTACTGTGTGAAATAAGCCAGTTCTGTTCTGCAAATGAGTTGCTTTCTTACGAAGAGTCTTCAGTGCAGCAAGATCAAACTTTCCTGGTTTGTGTAATCTAACAAGATGTACAATTTAGTAGATTAACCACATTTCTAACGTAGTTTGTTTAGAAAACAAACGCCTTCATTGCCGAACACAGTACTGTGAAATAAGGCTGTTCTGTTCCCCAAATGAGTTGCTTTCTTACGAAGAGTCTTCAGTGCAGCAAGATCAAACTTTCCTAGTTTGTGTAATCTAACAAGATGTACAATTTAGTAGATTAACCACATTTCTAACGTAGTTTGTTTAGAAAACAAACACCTTCATTGCCGAACACAGTACTGTGTGAAATAAGCCAGTTCTGTTCTGCAAATGAGTTGCTTTCTTACGAAGAGTCTTCAGTGCAGCAAGATCAAACTTTCCTGGTTTGTGTAATCTAACAAGATGTACAATTTAGTAGATTAACCACATTTCTAACGTAGTTTGTTTAGAAAACAAACGCCTTCATTGCCGAACACAGTACTGTGTGAAATAAGGCTGTTCTGTTCCCCAAATGAGTTGCTTTCTTACGAAGAGTCTTCAGTGCAGCAAGATCAAACTTTCCTAGTTTGTGTAATCTAACAAGATGTACAATTTAGTAGATTAACCACATTTCTAACGTAGTTTGTTTAGAAAACAAACGCCTTCATTGCCGAACACAGTACTGTGTGAAATAAGGCTGTTCTGTTCTGCAAATGAGTTGCTTTCTTACGAAGAGTCTTCAGTGCAGCAAGATCAAACTTTCCTAGTTTGTGTAATCTAACAAGATGTACAATTTAGTAGATTAACCACATTTCTAACGTAGTTTGTTTAGAAAACAAACGCCTTCATTGCCGAACACAGTACTGTGTGAAATAAGGCTGTTCTGTTCTGCAAATGAGTGGCTTTCTTACGAAGAGTCTTCAGTGCAGCAAGATCAAACTTTCCTAGTTTGTGTAATCTAACAAGATGTACAATTTAGTAGATTAACCATCATTTCTAACGTAGTTTGTTTAGAAAACAAACTCCTTCATTGCCGAACACAGTACTACTGTGAAATAAGGCTGTTCTGTTCCCCAAATGAGTTGCTTTCTTACGAACAGTCTTCAGTGCAGCAAGATCAAACTTTCCTAGTTTGTGTAATCTAACAAGATGTACAATTTAGTAGATTAACCACATTTCTAACGTAGTTTGTTTAGAAAACAAACGCCTTCATTGCCGAACACAGTACTGTGTGAAATAAGGCTGTTCTGTTCTGCAAATGAGTTGCTTTCTTACGAAGAGTCTTCAGTGCAGCAAGATCAAACTTTCCTAGTTTGTTTAATCTAACAAGATGTACAATTTAGTAGATTAACCACATTTCTAACGTAGTTTGTTTAGAAAACAAACACCTTCATTGCCGAACACAGTACTGTGTGAAATAAGGCTGTTCTGTTCTGCAAATGAGTGGCTTTCTTACGAAGAGTCTTCAGTGCAGCAAGATCAAACTTTCCTAGTTTGTGTAATCTAACAAGATGTACAATTTAGTAGATTAACCACATTTCTAACGTAGTTTGTTTAGAAAACAAAAACACCTTCATTGCCGAACACAGTACTGTGTGAAATAAGGCTGTTCTGTTCTGCAAATGAGTTGCTTTCTTACGAAGAGTCTTCAGTGCAGCAAGATCAAACTTTCCTAGTTTGTGTAATCTAACAAGATGTACAATTTAGTAGATTAACCACATTTCTAACGTAGTTTGTTTAGAAAACAAACGCCTTCATTGCCGAACACAGTACTGTGTGAAATAAGGCTGTTCTGTTCTGCAAATGAGTGGCTTTCTTACGAAGAGTCTTCAGTGCAGCAAGATCAAACTTTCCTAGTTTGTGTAATCTAACAAGATGTACAATTTAGTAGATTAACCACATTTCTAACGTAGTTTGTTTAGAAAACAAACACCTTCATTGCCGAACACAGTACTGTGTGAAATAAGGCTGTTCTGTTCTGCAAATGAGTTGCTTTCTTACGAAGAGTCTTCAGTGCAGCAAGATCAAACTTTCCTAGTTTGTGTAATCTAACAAGATGTACAATTTAGTAGATTAACCACATTTCTAACGTAGTTTGTTTAGAAAACAAACGCCTTCATTGCCGAACACAGTACTGTGTGAAATAAGGCTGTTCTGTTTCCAAAATGAGTTGCTTTCTTTACGAAGAGTCTTCAGTGCAGCAAGATCAAACTTTCCTAGTTTGTGTAATCTAACAAGATGTACAATTTAGTAGATTAACCACATTTCTAACGTAGTTTGTTTAGAAAACAAACACCTTCATTGCCGAACACAGTACTGTGTGAAATAAGCCAGTTCTGTTCTGCAAATGAGTTGCTTTCTACGAAGAGTCTTCAGTGCAGCAAGATCAAACTTTCCTAGTTTGTGTAATCTAACAAGATGTACAATTTAGTAGATTAACCACATTTCTAACGTAGTTTGTTTAGAAAACAAACACCTTCATTGCCGAACACAGTACTGTGTGAAATAAGGCTGTTCTGTTCTGCAAATGAGTTGCTTTCTTACGAAGAGTCTTCAGTGCAGCAAGATCAAACTTTCCTAGTTTGTGTAATCTAACAAGATGTACAATTTAGTAGATTAACCACATTTCTAACGTAGTTTGTTTAGAAAACAAACGCCTTCATTGCCGAACACAGTACTGTGTGAAATAAGGCTGTTCTGTTCTGCAAATGAGTTGCTTTCTTACGAAGAGTCTTCAGTGCAGCAAGATCAAACTTTCCTGGTTTGTGTAATCTAACAAGATGTACAATTTAGTAGATTAACCACATTTCTAACGTAGTTTGTTTAGAAAACAAACGCCTTCATTGCCGAACACAGTACTGTGTGAAATAAGGCTGTTCTGTTCCCCAAATGAGTTGCTTTCTTACGAAGAGTCTTCAGTGCAGCAAGATCAAACTTTCCTAGTTTGTGTAATCTAACAAGATGTACAATTTAGTAGATTACCACATTTCTAACGTAGTTTGTTTAGAAAACAAACGCCTTCATTGCCGAACACAGTACTGTGTGAAATAAGGCTGTTCTGTTCTGCAAATGAGTTGCTTTCTTACGAAGAGTCTTCAGTGCAGCAAGATCAAACTTTCCTAGTTTGTGTAATCTAACAAGATGTACAATTTAGTAGATTAACCACATTTCTAACGTAGTTTGTTTAGAAAACAAACGCCTTCATTGCCGAACACAGTACTGTGTGAAATAAGGCTGTTCTGTTCCCCAAATGAGTTGCTTTCTTACGAAGAGTCTTCAGTGCAGCAAGATCAAACTTTCTAGTTTGTGTAATCTAACAAGATGTACAACTTAGTAGATTAACATCATTTCTAAAGTAGTTTGTTTAGAAAACAAACGCCTTCATTGCCGAACACAGTACTGTGTGAAATAAGGCTGTTCTGTTCCCCAAATGAGTTGCTTTCTTACGAAGAGTCTTCAGTGCAGCAAGATCAAACTTTCCTAGTTTGTGTAATCTAACAAGATGTACAATTTAGTAGATTAACCACATTTCTAACGTAGTTTGTTTAGAAAACAAACGCCTTCATGCCGAACACAGTACTGTGTGAAATAAGGCTGTTCTGTTCTGCAAATGAGTTGCTTTCTTACGAAGAGTCTTCAGTGCAGCAAGATCAAACTTTCCTAGTTTGTGTAATCTAACAAGATGTACAATTTAGTAGATTAACCACATTTCTAACGTAGTTTGTTTAGAAAACAAACACCTTCATTGCGAACACAGTACTGTGTGAAATAAGGCTGTTCTGTTCCCCAAATGAGTGGCTTTCTTACGAAGAGTCTTCAGTGCAGCAAGATCAAACTTTCCTAGTTTGTGTAATCTAACAAGATGTACAATTTAGTAGATTAACCACATTTCTAACGTAGTTTGTTTAGAAAACAAACACCTTCATTGCCGAACACAGTACTGTGTGAAATAAGCCAGTTCTGTTCTGCAAATGAGTTGCTTTCTTACGAAGAGTCTTCAGTGCAGCAAGATCAAACTTTCCTAGTTTTGTGTAATCTAACAAGATGTACAATTTAGTAGATTAACCACATTTCTAACGTAGTTTGTTTAGAAAACAAACGCCTTCATTGCGAACACAGTACTGTGTGAAATAAGGCTGTTCTGTTCCCCAAATGAGTGGCTTTCTTACGAAGAGTCTTCAGTGCAGCAAGATCAAACTTTCCTAGTTTGTGTAATCTAACAAGATGTACAATTTAGTAGATTAACCACATTTCTAACGTAGTTTGTTTAGAAAACAAACACCTTCATTGCCGAACACAGTACTGTGTGAAATAAGCCAGTTCTGTTCTGCAAATGAGTTGCTTTCTTACGAGAGTCTTCAGTGCAGCAAGATCAAACTTTCCTGGTTTGTGTAATCTAACAAGATGTACAACTTAGTAGATTAACCACATTTCTAACGTAGTTTGTTTAGAAAACAAACGCCTTCATTGCCGAACACAGTACTGTGTGAAATAAGGCTGTTCTGTTCCCCAAATGAGTTGCTTTCTTACGAAGAGTCTTCAGTGCAGCTAGATCAAACTTTCCTAGTTTGTGTAATCTAACAAGGTGTACAATTTAGTAGATTAACCACATTTCTAACGTAGTTTGTTTAGAAAACAAACGCCTTCATTGCCGAACACAGTACTGTGTGAAATAAGCCAGTTCTGTTCTGCAAATGAGTTGCTTTCTTACGAAGAGTCTTCAGTGCAGCAAGATCAAACTTTCCTAGTTTGTGTAATCTAACAAGGTGTACAATTTAGTAGATTAACCACATTTCTAACGTAGTTTGTTTAGAAAACAAACGCCTTCATTGCCAAACACCGTACTGTGTGAAATAAGGCTGTTCTGTTCCGCAAATGAGTGCTTTTTCTTACGAAGAGTCTTCAGTGCAGCAAGATCAAACTTTCCTAGTTTGTGTAATCTAACAAGGTGTACAATTTAGTAGATTAACCACATTTCTAACGTAGTTTGTTTAGAAAACAAACACCTTCATTGCCGAACACAGTACTGTGTGAAATAAGCCAGTTCTGTTCTGCAAATGAGTTGCTTTCTTACGAAGAGTCTTCAGTGCAGCAAGATCAAACTTTCCTAGTTTGTGTAATCTAACAAGATGTACAATTTAGTAGATTAACCACATTTCTAACGTAGTTTGTTTAGAAAACAAACACCTTCATTGCCGAACACAGTACTGTGTGAAATAAGGCTGTTCTGTTCTGCAAATGAGTTGCTTTCTTCTTACGAAGAGTCTTCAGTGCAGCAAGATCAAACTTTCCTAGTTTGTGTAATCTAACAAGATGTACAATTTAGTAGATTAATCACATTTCTAACGTAGTTTGTTTGAAAACAAACACCTTCATTGCCGAACACAGTACTCTGTGAAATAAGGCTGTTCTGTTCCCAAATGAGTGGCTTTCTTACGAAGAGTCTTCAGTGCAGCTAGATCAAACTTTCCTAGTTTGTGTAATCTAACAAGATGTACAATTTAGTAGATTAACCACATTTCTAACGTAGTTTGTTTAGAAAACAAACACCTTCATTGCCAAACACAGTACTGTGTGAAATAAGCCAGTTCTGTTCTGCAAATGAGTTGCTTTCTTACGAAGAGTCTTCAGTGCAGCAAGATCAAACTTTCCTAGTTTGTGTAATCTAACAAGATGTACAATTTAGTAGATTAACCACATTTCTAACGTAGTTTGTTTAGAAAACAAACGCCTTCATTGCCGAACACAGTACTGTGTGAAATAAGGCTGTTCTGTTCCCCAAATGAGTTGCTTTCTTACGAAGAGTCTTCAGTGCAGCAAGATCAAACTTTCCTAGTTTGTGTAATCTAACAAGATGTACAATTTAGTAGATTAACCACATTTCTAAAGTAGTTTGTTTAGAAAACAAAGCGCCTTCATTGCGAACACAGTACTGTGTGAAATAAGGCTGTTCTGTTCCCCAAATGAGTTGCTTTCTTACCAAGAGTCTTCAGTGCAGCAAGATCAAACTTTCCTAGTTTGTGTAATCTAACAAGATGTACAATTTAGTAGATTAACCACATTTCTAACGTAGTTTGTTTAGAAAACAAACGCCTTCATTGCCGAACACAGTACTGTGTGAAATAAGGCTGTTCTGTTCTGCAAATGAGTGGCTTTCTTACGAAGAGTCTTCAGTGCAGCAAGATCAAACTTTCTAGTTTGTGTAATCTAACAAGATGTACAATTTAGTAGATTAACCATCATTTCTAAAGTAGTTTGTTAGAAAACAAACTCCTTCATTGCGAACACAGTACTGTGTGAAATAAGGCTGTTCTGTTCCCCAAATGAGTTGCTTTCTTACGAAGAGTCTTCAGTGCAGCAAGATCAAACTTTCCTAGTTTGTTTAATCTAACAAGATGTACAATTTAGTAGATTAACCACATTTCTAACGTAGTTTGTTAGAAAACAAACGCCTTCATTGCCGAACACAGTACTGTGTGAAATAAGGCTGTTCTGTTCACAAATGAGTTGCTTTCTTACGAAGAGTCTTCAGTGCAGCAAGATCAAACTTTCCTAGTTTGTGTAATCTAACAAGATGTACAATTTAGTAGATTAACCACATTTCTAACGTAGTTTGTTTAGAAAACAAACGCCTTCATTGCCGAACACAGTACTGTGTGAAATAAGGCTGTTCTGTTCTGCAAATGAGTTGCTTTCTTACGAAGAGTCTTCAGTGCAGCAAGATCAAACTTTCCTAGTTTGTGTAATCTAACAAGATGTACAATTTAGTAGATTAACCACATTTCTAACGTAGTTTGTTTAGAAAACAAAACGCCTTCATTGCCGAACACAGTACTGTGTGAAATAAGGCTGTTCTGTTCCCAAATGAGTTGCTTTCTTACGAAGAGTCTTCAGTGCAGCAAGATCAAACTTTCCTAGTTTGTGTAATCTAACAAGATGTACAATTTAGTAGATTAACCACATTTCTAACGTAGTTTGTTTAGAAAACAAACGCCTTCATTGCCGAACACAGTACTGTGTGAAATAAGGCTGTTCTGTTCTGCAAATGAGTTGCTTTCTTTACGAAGAGTCTTCAGTGCAGCAAGATCAAACTTTCCTAGTTTGTGTAATCTAACAAGATGTACAATTTAGTAGATTAACCACATTTCTAACGTAGTTTGTTTAGAAAACAAACGCCTTCATTGCCGAACACAGTACTGTGTGAAATAAGGCTGTTCTGTTCTGCAAATGAGTTGCTTTCTTACGAAGAGTCTTCAGTGCAGCAAGATCAAACTTTCCTAGTTTGTGTAATCTAACAAGATGTACAATTTAGTAGATTAACCACATTTCTAACGTAGTTTGTTTAGAAAACAAACACCTTCATTGCCGAACACAGTACTGTGTGAAATAAGGCTGTTCTGTTCTGCAAATGAGTTGCTTTCTTACGAAGAGTCTTCAGTGCAGCAAGATCAAACTTTCCTAGTTTGTGTAATCTAACAAGATGTACAACTTAGTAGATTAACCACATTTCTAACGTAGTTTGTTTAGAAAACAAACGCCTTCATTGCCGAACACAGTACTGTGTGAAATAAGGCTGTTCTGTTCTGCAAATGAGTTGCTTTCTTACGAAGAGTCTTCAGTGCAGCAAGATCAAACTTTCCTAGTTTGTGTAATCTAACAAGATGTACAATTTAGTAGATTAACCACATTTCTAACGTAGTTTGTTTAGAAAACAAACACCTTCATTGCCGAACACAGTACTGTGTGAAATAAGCCAGTTCTGTTCTGCAAATGAGTTGCTTTCTTACCAAGAGTCTTCAGTGCAGCAAGATCAAACTTTCCTAGTTTGTGTAATCTAACAAGATGTACAATTTAGTAGATTAACCACATTTCTAACGTAGTTTGTTTAGAAAACAAACGCCTTCATTGCCGAACACAGTACTGTGTGAAATAAGCCAGTTCTGTTCTGCAAATGAGTTGCTTTCTTACGAAGAGTCTTCAGTGCAGCAAGATCAAACTTTCCTAGTTTGTGTAATCTAACAAGATGTACATTTAGTAGATTAATCACATTTCTAACGTAGTTTGTTTAGAAAACAAACGCCTTCATTGCCGAACACAGTACTCTGTGAAATAAGGCTGTTCTGTTCTGCAAATGAGTTGCTTTCTTACGAAGAGTCTTCAGTGCAGCTAGATCAAACTTTCCTAGTTTGTGTAATCTAACAAGATGTACAATTTAGTAGATTAACCACATTTCTAACGTAGTTTGTTTAGAAAACAAACACCTTCATTGCCGAACACAGTACTGTGTGAAATAAGCCAGTTCTGTTCTGCAAATGAGTTGCTTTCTTACGAAGAGTCTTCAGTGCAGCAAGATCAAACTTTCCTAGTTTGTGTAATCTAACAAGATGTACAATTTAGTAGATTAATCACATTTCTAACGTAGTTTGTTTAGAAAACAAACGCCTTCATTGCCGAACACAGTACTCTGTGAAATAAGGCTGTTCTGTTCCCCAAATGAGTTGCTTTCTTACGAAGAAGTCTTCAGTGCAGCAAGATCAAACTTTCCTAGTTTGTGTAATCTAACAAGATGTACAATTTAGTAGATTAACCACATTTCTAACGTAGTTTGTTTAGAAAACAAACACCTTCATTGCCGAACACAGTACTGTGTGAAATAAGGCTGTTCTGTTCCCCAAATGAGTTGCTTTCTTACGAAGAGTCTTCAGTGCAGCAAGATCAAACTTTCCTAGTTTGTGTAATCTAACAAGATGTACAACTTAGTAGATTACCATCATTTCTAAAGTAGTTTGTTTAGAAAACAAACGCCTTCATTGCCGAACACAGTACTGTGTGAAATAAGGCTGTTCTGTTCCCCAAATGAGTTGCTTTCTTTACGAAGAGTCTTCAGTGCAGCAAGATCAAACTTTCCTAGTTTGTGTAATCTAACAAGATGTACAATTTAGTAGATTAACCACATTTCTAACGTAGTTTGTTTAGAAAACAAACGCCTTCATTGCCGAACACAGTACTGTGTGAAATAAGGCTGTTCTGTTCTGCAAATGAGTGGCTTTCTTACGAAGAGTCTTCAGTGCAGCAAGATCAAACTTTCCTAGTTTGTGTAATCTAACAAGATGTACAATTTAGTAGATTAACCACATTTCTAACGTAGTTTGTTTAGAAAACAAACACCTTCATTGCCGAACACAGTACTGTGTAAATAAGGCTGTTCGGTTCCCCAAATGAGTTGCTTTCTTACGAAGAGTCTTCAGTGCAGCAAGATCAAACTTTCCCAGTTTGTGTAATCTAACAAGATGTACAATTTAGTAGATTAACCACATTTCTAACGTAGTTTGTTTAGAAAACAAACACCTTCATTGCCGAACACAGTACTGTGTGAAATAAGGCTGTTCTGTTCTGCAAATGAGTTGCTTTCTTACGAAGAGTCTTCAGTGCAGCAAGATCAAACTTTCCTAGTTTGTGTAATCTAACAAGATGTACAATTTAGTAGATTAACCACATTTCTAACGTAGTTTGTTTAGAAAACAAACACCTTCATTTGCGAACACAGTACTGTGTGAAATAAGCCAGTTCTGTTCTGCAAATGAGTTGCTTTCTTACGAAGAGTCTTCAGTGCAGCAAGATCAAACTTTCCTAGTTTGTGTAATCTAACAAGATGTACAACTTAGTAGATTAATCACATTTCTAACGTAGTTTGTTTAGAAAACAAACACCTTCATTGCCGAACACAGTACTCTGTGAAATAAGGCTGTTCTGTTCTGCAAATGAGTGGCTTTCTTACGAAGAGTCTTCAGTGCAGCTAGATCAAACTTTCCTAGTTTGTGTAATCTAACAAGATGTACAATTTAGTAGATTAACCACATTTCTAACGTAGTTTGTTTAGAAAACAAACACCTTCATTGCCGAACACAGTACTGTGTGAAATAAGCCAGTTCTGTTCTGCAAATGAGTTGCTTTCTTACGAGAAGAGTCTTCAGTGCAGCAAGATCAAACTTTCCTAGTTTGTGTAATCTAACAAGATGTACAACTTAGTAGATTAATCACATTTCTAACGTAGTTTGTTTAGAAAACAAACGCCTTCATTGCCGAACACAGTACTCTGTGAAATAAGCTGTTCTGTTCTGCAAATGAGTGGCTTTCTTACGAAGAGTCTTCAGTGCAGCAAGATCAAACTTTCCTAGTTTGTGTAATCTAACAAGGTGTACAATTTAGTAGATTAACCACATTTCTAACGTAGTTTGTTTAGAAAACAAACGCCTTCATTGCCGAACACAGTACTGTGTAAATAAGGCTGTTCTGTTCCCCAAATGAGTTGCTTTCTTACGAAGAGTCTTCAGTGCAGCAAGATCAAACTTCCTAGTTTGTGTAATCTAACAAGATGTACAATTTAATAGATTAACCATCATTCTAAAGTAGTTTGTTTAGAAAACAAACGCCTTCATTGCCGAACACAGTACTGTGTGAAATAAGGCTGTTCTGTTCCGCAAATGAGTTGCTTTCTTACGAAGAGTCTTCAGTGCAGCAAGATCAAACTTTCCTAGTTTGTGTAATCTAACAAGATGTACAACTTAGTAGATTAACCACATTTCTAACGTAGTTTGTTTAGAAAACAAACGCCTTCATTGCCGAACACAGTACTGTGTGAAATAAGGCTGTTCTGTTCCCCAAATGAGTGGCTTTCTTTACGAAGAGTCTTCAGTGCAGCTAGATCAAACTTTCCTAGTTTGTGTAATCTAACAAGATGTACAATTTAGTAGATTACCATCATTTCTAAAGTAGTTTGTTTAGAAAACAAACTCCTTCATTGCCGAACACAGTACTGTGTGAAATAAGGCTCTTCTGTTCCCCAAATCAGTTGCTTTCTTACGAACAGTCTTCAGTGCAGCAAGATCAAACTTTCCTAGTTTGTGTAATCTAACAAGGTGTACAATTTAGTAGATTAACCACATTTCTAACGTAGTTTGTTTAGAAAACAAACGCCTTCATTGCCGAACACAGTACTGTGTGAAATAAGGCTGTTCTGTTCCACAAATGAGTTGCTTTCTTACGAAGAGTCTTCAATGCAGCAAGATCAAACTTTCCTAGTTTGTTTAATCTAACAAGATGTACAATTTAGTATATTAACCACATGTCTAACGTAGTTTGTTTAGAAAACAAACACCTTCATTGCCGAACACAGTACTGTGTGAAATAAGGCTGTTCTCTTCCGCAAATGAGTGGCTTTCTTACGAAGAGTCTTCAGTGCAGCAAGATCAAACTTTCCTAGTTTGTGTAATCTAACAAGATGTACAACTTAGTAGATTAACCACATTTCTAACGTAGTTTGTTTAGAAAACAAACACCTTCATTGCCGAACACAGTACTGTGTGAAATCAGCCAGTTCTGTTCTGCAAATGAGTTGCTTTCTTACGAAGAGTCTTCAGTGCAGCGAGATCAAACTTTCCTGGTTTGTGTAATCTAACAAGATGTACAACTTAGTAGATTAACCACATTTCTAACGTAGTTTGTTTAGAAAACAAACGCCTTCATTGCCGAACACAGTACTGTGTGAAATAAGGCTGTTCTGTTCCCCAAATGAGTGGCTTTCTTACGAAGAGTCTTCAGTGCAGCTAGATCAAACTTTCCTAGTTTGTGTAATCTAACAAGGTGTACAATTTAGTAGATTAACTACATTTCTCACGTAGTTTGTTTAGAAAACAAACACCTTCATTGCCGAACTCAGTACTGTGTGACATAAGCCAGTTCTGTTCTGGAAATGAGTTGCTTTCTTACGAAGAGTCTTCAGTGCAGCAAGATCAAACTTTCCTGGTTTGTGTAAACTAACAAGATGTACAACTTAGTAGATTAACCACATTTCTAACGTAGTTTGTTTAGAAAACAAACGCCTTCATTGCCGAACACAGTACTGTGTGAAATAAGGCTGTTCTATTCCCCAAATGAGTTGCTTTCTTACGAAGAGTCTTCAGTGCAGCTAGATCAAACTTTCCTAGTTTGTGTAATCTAACAAGGTGTACAATTTAGTAGATTAACGACATTTCTAACGTAGTTTTGTTAGAAAACAAAA
>JAEOAD010001531.1:0-30344 GCA_036365145.1 Orientallactaga sibirica
TCATCATTCCATTACAGATGAGGAGTGAGGAGACATGATCATCATTGTGTTACAGATGATGCTTGGGAAGGAATGGTCATCATTGTGTTAAGAATGAGGTCTGGGGAGTTCCGGGTAAGATGGCGGCATAGGAGTCACGCCAAACCGGATCAGGCAGAGAATCAAGAAAAACTACACTCATCTGAGGAAGAGAGCAGAATATTTTCTCCGGGAAATAGCGGAAAAGCAAAAGACAGCCAGAAACCCACTGTGGAGAGTGCGGCCCCGGCAGCTCGCTCCCCAACGCCTGCGTGACGCGGACTCCCCAGCCGCGGACTCCCCAGCCGCGGGCTCCCCAGCCGCGGGCTCCCCAGCCGCGGGCTCCCCATCCGTGGGCTCCCAGCGGCTTCGCTCCACCCCAAGAGCACCCCAGCAACTTCACTTCACTCAGCAGGTTCCCCAACGGATCGGCACCAAGACTCCAACTCTCGATCCAAAACTTCCAACCAGGTCAGCTAAGCCCCGCTGAGCTTCCGCTGCAAACGCCGCCAGAACAAACAAACAAAAAAAGGACTTTTCAACCTCATCAGTCTCCTCACAGAGCCCAGAAATCAAAGAAAAATCTGCAGAGCTACTGAAAGAGACACACACCGTGAGTTGCTGCAGGCTTCCTGAATTCGCCCATCCCCATTCATCAGCTCCCCAGGGAATTGGTAGAATCGAACAACAACCAGTGGCAAATTTGAACCACATCGTCAACACCGGCCCCAGCTGACCTGACCCAAGCTCCACAGCCCAGGTAACGAGGTGGGCACCCAGCATTGGTGAGTTTAAAAGCCACACCAAAAGATAACAAAGGCCTGCATTGGAAGTGCTAACCACTCTTTCCAGGTCAAGGCAGGTTATGTATTACATATTTGTGGGTGGCTTTACCATTTTCAAATAAGCTGAATGTGAGGGGTTGAATATTGCTATCTGTACTACTTATAGATTTAAAGGGCCTTTATCTTTTGCTTCAGTTATTATTGAGGACAGGGTCTGATTCCCAAGCTGACAGGACTAAGGGAGTGGACCATCACATGCCCTTAGGGATTTTAGCCCTATAGGACTGGTTGTCTCAATTCTCACATTTGTATACTCTGTGTTCATGTCAATTGAATGTGTATTTTGCTCTGTTGAAGTTTAGAACTTGCATCGAAATTGTTCCACCAGTCCACTACAATAATTGCTTAACAAGCAAACTCAACAGCTAGGAGTACTTCTACTTAAGTACAAGTGCTACACTTGACACCTTAAACCCATATCCTAAAATAATATAAAGGTGGATCACAACACCTAAGAACACTGAAGATAAATAGGAAACCCTAAGCATCAAAGCAATCCAGGATGCAAAAGTCACTACATTATAATACAAGAAACACAAAGAATCAAGACAATGCAATTCCACCAAAAATTGCAAATCCATCAGATAGGTCCAACAATGAGACTGTTTTAGATGAAATTCCTGACAAAGATTTCAAGGGAATGATGATATCTATGCTCAAAGAAATGAAAGAAGAAATGAAAGCAATCCGAGAAGAAAACAAAGGAATTAGAGAAGAAAACAAACTGTTGAAGGAGATTACAGAGAAACAGTTTAATGAAATAAAAAGGTCATTAGAGGACATGAACAAGGAAATAGAACTACTGAAGAAAAACCAGGCTGAAATCTTAACATTGAAGAACACAGTCAGTGAAATAAAAACTCTGTGGAAAGTCTCACTAGTAGAATGGATGAAGGAGAGGACAGAATATCCAAGCTAGAAGACCAGGTGGCAGATCTATCACAGTCCAACAAAGAGAAAGACAAGCTAATAGAAAGGTATGAATGGGAACTCCAAGACATGAGGGACACTATGAAAAGATCAAACATAAGAATTCAAGGTATAGCAGAAGGGGAAGAATTTCAATCCAGAGGCTTAGTAGGTGTTTTCCATAAAATCATAGAAGAAAATTTTCCCCAAATTGGGAAAGAAATGCCAATGCAGATACAAGAAGCATTTAGAACACCAAACAGACAAAACCTAGAAAGAACCTCTTCTCGCCATGTTATAATTAAACTACTAAATACACAAACCAAAGAAAGTATACTGAAAGCAGTTAGAGAGAAAAAGCAAATGACATTTAAGGGGAAACCCATCAGGGTCACAGCAGATTACTCAACACAAACCCTAAAAGCCAGGAGGGCCTGGAGTGATGTATTCCAAGTTCTGAAAGATAAAAACTGTCAACCAAGATTACTTTATCCTGCAAAGCTTTCTATCCAAATTGATGGAGAAATAAGGACATTCCACAACAAAGACAGGCTAAAGGAATTTATGACAACTAAGCCAGCTCTACAGAAAATACTTGCAGGAATCATTCATGCTGAAGAAAAAGCAAAACACACACAGCAGGAAATAGGAAAAAGAAATCATATTCAACAGTTAGAACAAGTGAGTAAAAAGAAAACCAGGAAGAACTACAAAACAAGAAAAATGGACAGATCAAATACATATCTTTCAATAATAACTCTTAATATCAATGGCCTCAATGCCCCAATCAAAAGACATAGACTTGCAGACTGGATTAAAAAGCAGGATCCTACCATCTGTTGCCTTCAGGAAACTCACATCCGAATAAAAGATAGAAACATTCTTAGGGTGAAAGGCTGGAAAAAGATATATCAAGCAAATGGACCCAGAAAAAAAGCAGGGGTTGCCATTCTAATTTCTGACAGGATAGACTTCAAACCAACATTAGTGAGGAGAGATAAAGCAGGTCACTTTATACTGATTAAAGGAACACTCCAACAGGAGGATATCACAATCCTAAACATTTATGCTCCCAACACGGGGGCCCCCAATTACATCAAACAAACACTATCGGACTTAAGGTCAGAAATAACACCTAACACAATAGTAGTGGGTGACTTCAATACCCCGCTCTCATCACTTGACAGGTCTACCCAACAAAAAATAAACAGAGAAACAACTGCATTAAATGATATCATGGAACAAATGGACCTAACAGATATATACAGAATATTCCATCTAAATACTGCAGAATATACATTCTTCTCAGCGGCACATGGGTCATTCTCTAAAATAGACCATATGATAGGACACAAATCAAATCTCAACAAATACAGGAAAATTGAAATAATCCCTTGTATGCTATCTGACCACAATGGGATTAAACTGCAAATCAACAACAAGAAAAACTACAGAGCATACAGAAATTCATGGAGACTAAACAGTACATTATTGAATGACGCATGGGTCATTGAAGAAATTAAGAAGGAAATCAAGAAATTCATAGAATCAAATGATGATGAGAATACAACATACCAAAACCTGTGGGACACAATGAAGGCAGTCCTACGAGGGAAATTTATAGCTCTAAGTGCCTATATTAAGAAACTAGAGAGTTCACAACTAAACAATTTAATGCTTCACCTTAAGGCCTTGGAAAGAGAAGAACAAGGCAAACCAAAAATCAGTAGATGGGAAGAAATAATAAAGGTTAGGGCAGAAATTAATGAAATGGAAACCAAAAAAACAATCAAAAAATCAATGAAACAAAGAGTTGGTTCTTTGAAAGGATTAACAAGATTGACAAACCCTTAGCAAATCTGACCAAAAGAAAGAGAGAAGAGACAAAAATTGATAAAATTAGAGATGAAAAAGGCAACATCACAACAGATACCAAAGAAATTCAGAAAATCATACGGACATACTTTAAGAATATATATGCCTCTAAGTTTGAAAACCTGAAAGAAATGGATGATTTTCTTGATTTATATGACCTACCAAAATTAAATCAAGATGAGATAAACCATTTAAATAGACCTATAACAACCACAGAGATCCAAGCAGTCATAAAAAGTCTCCCAATTAAAAAAGCCCAGGCCCAGATGGATTCACTACTGAATTTTACCAGACATTCCTGGAAGATCTAACACCAATGCTTCTCAAACTTTTCCATAAAATAGAAGAGGAAGGAATTCTACCAAAATCCTTCTATGAAGCCAGCATCACCCTGATACCCAAACCGGACAAAGACAGATCAAAAAAAGAAAACTATAGACCAATCTCCCTCATGAACATAGATGCAAAAATTCTCAACAAAATACTGGCAAACAGAATACAAGAATATATCAGAAAGATTATTCACCCTGACCAAGTAGGCTTTATCCCAGAGATGCAGGGATGGTTCAACATACGCAAATCCATAAATGTAATACACCATATAAATGGTCTGAAGGACAAAAATCACATGGTCATCTCAATAGATGCAGAAAAGGCATTTGACAAAATCCAACACCCCTTCATGGTGAAAGTACTACAGAAACTTGGAATAGAAGGTACATATCTCAACATAATAAAAGCTATTTATGACAAACCTACAGCCAACATAATACTTAATGGGGAAAAACTTGAAGCTTTTCCTCTAAATTCAGGAACAAGACAAGGGTGTCCACTTTCTCCACTATTATTTAATATAGTATTGGAAGTCTTAGCCATAGCAATAAGGCAAGAGGCACTCATAAAGGGGATACAAATCGGAAAGGAAGAGGTCAAATTATCATTATTTGCAGATGATATGATTCTATACATAACAGATCCTAAGGACTCTACCAGCAAATTATTAGAGCTGATAAACACTTTTAGCAATGTAGCAGGATACAAAATAAACACACAGAAATCAGTAGCTTTTCTATACACTAACAACAAGCATGCAGAGGATGAAATCAGGGAATCTCTCCCATTCACAATTGCCTCAAAAAAATAAAATACCTTGGAATAAACTTAACCAAGGAAGTGAAGGATCTCTACAATGAGAACTATAAAAACTCGAGCGACAAATTGCAGAAGACACAAGGAAATGGAAAGACATTCCATGCTCCTGGATTGGAAGAATCAATATAGTGAAAATGTCAATCTTACCAAAAGCAATCTACACATTTAATGCGATCCCCATTAAAATCCCAATAGCATTCTTCACAGAAATAGAAAAAACAATACTAAAATTCATCTGGAAACACAAAAAACCTCGAATAGCCAAAACAATTTTGCATAACAAAAATCAGGCAGGGGGTATAACCATACCCGATTTTAAGTTATACTACAAAGCCATAGTAACAAAAACAGCATGGTACTGGCACAAGGACAGACAGGTAGATCAATGGAACAGAATAGAAGACCCAAATATTAATCCAGACAGCTACAGCTACCTGATTTTTGACAAAAACGCCAAAAATACTCATTGGAGAAAAGATAGCCTCTTTAACAAGTGGTGCTGGGAAAATTGGACATCTGTTTGTAAAAGGATAAACATAGATCCTTGTCTCTCTCCTTGCACAAGAATCAAGTCCAAATGGATCAGAGACCTTAATATCAGACCTGAAACTCTGAAAATGCTAGAGGAAAAAGTAGGGGAAACTCTTCAACATATTGGAATAGGCAAGGACTTTCTGAATATAACTCCAATTGCTCAGAGAATAAAAGCACTAATCAACCACTGGGACCTTATAAAATTACAAAGCTTTTGTACAGCAAAGGACACTGTGAATAGAGCAAAAAGACAACCTACAGAATGGGAGAAAATCTTTGCCAGTTATTCATCTGACAGAGGATTAATATCCAGAATATACAAAGAACTCAAAAAACAGAATAACAAGAATTCAAACAACCCAGTTAAAAATGGGCTATGGAACTAAATAGAGAATTCACGGAAGATGAAATACAGATGGCATATAAACATCTAAAAAAATGTTCTACATCCTTAGCCATCAGGGAAATGCAAATTAAAACCACTTTGAGATTCCATATCACTCCTGTCAGAATGGCTGCCATCAAGAAAACAAATGACAATAAGTGTTGGCGTGGATGCGGAAAAGCAGGAACACTTCTACACTGTTGGTGGGAATGTAAGCTGGTCCAGCCACTGTGGAAATCAGTGTGGAGGTTCTTGAGACAGCTAGAAATAGATTTACCATATGATCCAGCTATAGCACTCCTAGGCATATATCCAGAGGACTCTTCTCACTTCCTTAGAGATACTTGCAAAACCATGTTTATTGCTGCTCTATTCACAATAGCTAAGAAATGGAAGCAGCCTAGATGTCCGTCCACAGATGAGTGGATAATAAAGTTGTGGTACATTTACACAATGGAGTTCTATTCAGCAGTAAAGAAAAATGAAATTATGAAATTTGCAGGGAAATGGATGGATCTGGAAAGGATTATACTTAGTGAGGTAACCCAGGCTCAGAAAGCCAAACGTCACATGTTCTCTCTCATATGTGGATCCTAGCTACCAATGTATAGACTGGTGTATGAACTGGAACCAAAAATAGGTACCAGAAACCAGTAAGCGGGTAAAAGGCTATAGGGGGGGAAGAAAGGGAAGGACTTAAGTGTATGGTAATACACATATGTAAGTAGAAGAACTGAGTACAGGGAGGGAATGGCCTAAAGCGAGAGGCCATGGGAAGAGAATGCATACAAAAAGGGCAGGGGAGGGACAATCTAAACTCAAGATATTATCAATAAGACATATGTAAAACTACTTTTTTTGATTAAGGTCACGTCTAGAAGATGTAGACTGTTACTAGATAATTTTCAGTACCTGGGATGGAACTCCTTCCAGTGAGATGTTGGCCAAGGAGGTCCCGGTAGCCTCCAAAACATTAAGGCTTTTGCCAAAGCCCTTGGTTTCCCTAGAGAAATAGATAGTAAGACCCTATTGCTGAAGACATCTCATGCCTGAGAGGCAAGGACACTGAGAAAGCAAGCTGGTGCTGAGCAGAAAACCTTCTCCCTGTAGACCAGCCAACTGAAAGCTGGAAAAAGCTGCACTGCACGCAGCGTATGGGAGACAGAAGCCATCAACAGTGAAAATAGTGGATGCTGAATATTCAAGCTTGGCCAGACAGGCCCAATGACTGAACGGGTGCAATAGTGGCGTGTCTACTCTTGGGGTAACCAACTGCTCCATAATTGGACTGAAGGCCCTCTCTACGGGAGGGAATACATACCCGGTACTGAAAAACCTAACTAAAAGTCTATGGTAGGTGAGGTCATGAGCCTTGGGGGTATAAGCCTGCTCATGTCTGACTAAATGTATATATTATTCCCACCAAGCTGCCCTGGGGACACTACACTAAATGTTCATGTCCACATATTAACTATATTCTCACTTCTGGCTAGAGAAGCTTCTCTTTTCAGATGGTGATGACCACTGGGACGACACAAAAGGCAACATAGTGCTGAGAAGAAGGGATGGAGGAGTGCCTAGCACTGAAACACCTCTGTCACATCCTCCAGTGGCTCAGGGACCATTGCGGAAGAGGGGGCGGTTAGAATGGAAGAGCCAAAGGAAGGATATGACCTCTTACTATGCAGCTGCCCAGACAGAAATTGGCCTCGATATCCATGATCTTGCAGTGCATAGCAATACCTTTGCAAGACCCTCAAAATAGAAGAGAAAGATGATGTCATCAAATTAGGAGAGAGACTAATGGAGAAAGGGAGGGGATATGATGGAGACTGGAGTTCTAAAGTGGAATGGGGGAGGGGAGGGAAATATCAGGTGGGTTTTTTTTGGTATGTAAGATTAAAAATCAATAAAAATTAAAAAAATAAAATAAAATAAATAAAATATTTTAAAAGTAAAAAAAAAAAAAAAAGAATGAGGTCTGTGGAGACATGATTGCCATGGTTTTACACATGAAGCTTGTGGAGGTGACTTGGTCATCATTGTGTCACAGATGAGGCCTGGGAAGACATCATCATCATTGTGTTACATATGAAGCTTGAGGAGGCATGATTACCAATTTGTTGCGAATGAGGCAGGCAAGACATGATCACCATTGTTACACAGAAGGCCTCAGGAAACATAATCACTATTGGGTCACTGATGAGGTCTGGGAAGACATAATCATCACTGTGTTGCAGATGTGATCTGTGGAAACTTGATCATCATTGTGCTACAGATGAGGCCTGAAGACATGACCATAAAAGTGTTACACAGGAAGCCTGGGAATTCATGACCATCATAGTGTTACAGAAGAAGTTGGGGATACATGATCACCATTGTTTTACAGATGATCACTGCATAGACATAATCATCATTGGATTACAGATGAGGCTTGGGGAGACATGATCATCACTGTGTTTCAGATGAAGCCTGGGGAGACATGATCACCAATGTGTTGCAGATGAGGCCTGGCAAGAGGTATCACCATTGTGTTACAAAGGAGACCTGGAGAGACAGGATCATCATTGTACTACAGATGAAACCTTAGTAGATGAATTTGTCATCATTGTTTTACAGATGTGCCCTGAAGCCACAATCATCACTGTGTTACACATGAGGCCTGGGGAAACTTGATCATCATTATGTTACAGATGAGGCCTGTGGAGATGACTTCATCATCATTGTGTTACAGATGAGGTCTGGGATGACATGATTATCCATGTGTGACAGACAAGACTTAGGGAGAAAACTTCATCATCATTACATTACAGCTGAAGTCTGGAGAGAGATTATCACTGTGTTACAGATGAGGCCTAGAGAGATGTGAACATCATGATGTTACAGATGAGGACTGGGGAGATATGATCATCATTTTCTTAAAGATGAGGCCTGGGGAGACATGATTACCATTGTGTTACAGATGAGGCCTGTGGAGATGACTTTATCATACTGGTGTTGTAGATGAGGCCTGGGTTGACACGATCATCATGTGATACAGATGTGGCTTAGGGAGACAACTTGATCATCATTATGTTACAGATAAGACCCAGGGAGATATGATCATCACTGTGTTACAGATGAGGCCTATGTATACATGATCATCAAAGTATTAGAAATGAGGCTTTGGAAAGACTTGATCATCATTGTGTTACAGATGAAGCTGGCAGACATGAGCATTGTCTTATAGATGAGGCCTGGGGAGACATGACCATGATAGTGTTACAGATGAGGTCTCAGGAGTCCTTAATATCTTTATATTATAGATGAGACCTAGGGAGACAGGATTATCACTATGTTACAGATGGGCTCTGGGGAGACATGATCATCATTGTCTTATAGATGAGACCTGGGGAGACAGGTCACCATTGTTTTAAACATGAGACCTCAAGAAACAAAATCACTGTTGTGATACAGATGAAACCTATGCAGACATGATCATCACTGGGCTACAGGTTAGACCTGAGCACACATGATCATAATTGTTTTACACATGAGGCTTAGGGATACATGATCATTGTTGTGTTACACGTGAGGCCTGTTTACATATGATCGTGATTGTGTTATACATTAGGTCTGGGGAGACATGGCCATCATGGTGTTAATGATGAGGCCTGAGGAGATGACTTGGTCATCAGCGTGTTACAAAGAGGACTTGGGAGACATGATCATCACTGTATTACAGATGCAGCTTGGGGAGATGTGACTGTAATGTTGTTTCAGATGAGGTCTGGGAAGACATGATCATTATTGTGTTACACATTTGGGCTCAGTAAACATGGTCATCACTATGTTATTGCTGAGTGCTGGGGAGACTGGATCATCAGTGTATTATAGAAGAGGACAGGACAGACATGTTCATCATCAGATTAATAATGGGGAGCTATGATCATGAAATTGTTTCAGATGGGTCCTGGGGAGACGTGATCATCATGGTGATACAGATAAAGCCTGGGGACACATGGCCACCACTGTGTTATAGATGAAGCCTGGGTAGACATGATCACCATTGTGTTATACAAGAGGCCTAAGGAGACATGATCATAATTGTGTCACAGATGAGGCCTGGGCAAACATGATCTTCATTGTGATTCCTGTGAGGTCTGAGACAACTTGAACTTCATTGTGTTGCAGATGAGGCCTGGGAAGAAATGGTCATAAATGTGTTAAGGATCAGGCCTCTGGAGACTTCATCATCATTGTGTTACATATAAAACCTGGGGAGACATTATCATCATAGTGTTTCAGATGAAGCCTGAGGAGATTTGGTGAACATTGTGCTACAGATGAGAACTACAGAGATGACTTGATTATAATTGTGTTACAGATGAGGCCTGAGGAGAGTTGAACATCACTGTGTTACAGATGAGGCCAAGGGAGATGACTTGATCACCATTGTGTTACAGATGAAGCCTGGGGACTCATGACCATCATTGTGTTACAGGTGAAGCTTGGGGAAACATGGTCACCATCGTGTTATTGATGAGGCCTGGGAAGGCATAATCATTGGGTTACAGATGAGGCCCTAGGAGACATGATCATCATTGTGTTAAAGGTGAGGCCTTGTTAGGAGCAATATTTAACAGTGAAAATGGTGCACCATCGGGAGCAATAGTTAGAAGTAAACTGAGTTATTCACTCAGCAGGGACAGCATTACCATGGCAACCAGAGGCCACAACCAAAGACTGATCAGAGACTGGCTATATGCTGATATGAAAATGAGCTAACCCTTAAGTGACTATCAGCAGACAGGATGACTGAGCAAAAACTGGGTATAAAAGCCCCAGCAAAAGCTCAGAGAACTGTCACTCAGAGAGGCAGACTCCACATCCTTCTGTGTGTTGATAGCCTCCAAAAGAAGAAAAAGCACGTGGGACCCCTCGGCAGCCTGGCAAAGAATGAAAAAACCAGCACTCAGACCCTGGATGCCACCCGCAGGCCAAGTGAAGTTGCATGTGAGTTCCTCAGAGGGTTAGGCTAGTTGAGTGGATAAGAGAGAAAGGGCCCTGGCTTAATTAACATGTGTGAAGAGTGAATAAAGTGTGGCAACTGAATTAATATAATCCAGTTCTTGATTAATGAGTTTAGCACTTGTGACAGGTGACATAGTCAGCAGAATGACTTAAGGTTGAACTAAATTACCTGCTTCTCATGGTGCAATTGGCCTAAGGCAAACCACTACCCCAGCCAATAGGCAGTTTCCTAAAGGGGTTTCTCCTTGCCCCACCATCACGGTCATGGTCCTCCAATGACACAGGCATCAGTAAGCCACGTGGTGACACTAGAGTCCTATGATCAGGTGCTGGAACTTGTGCAGAGATGGTACACGTCACTCAGAGGCAAGCAAAATGTGTGGGTGCCATCCAGGGAAGTGCATAGATGCCACAAGTACGTGGACAAATGGGGCCACCCTGGATGAGAGGCCAAACTCCTACAATGGCATGGGTAAAGGTCCTAAGACCGGGTAGCTGGAGCAGGCTCAGGCATGAGCAACCACCATATAGGAAATTGGTTTGCAAAAAGAATATTTAGACTGGCTGAAAGAAAATTGGAAATTCTGGGCTGGGACAGATGGCTTAGCAGTTAAGGCACTTGCCTGGAAAGCCAAAGGACACAGGTTCAATTCCCCATTATCCACTTAAACCAGATTTACAAGGTTGCACATGCATCTGGAGTGCATGGCAGTAAGTAGAGGCCTGGCCCACACATTCTCTCTTGCTCTCTCTACCTGCTCCTTTCTATGTCCCTTTCAAATAAATAAAATATTACAAAAATTAAAAAAAGAAAATTGGAAAGTCTAACCTCAGAGATATACAGTGCAATTTCCTGCAGCTGATATTTCAGGAAGAAGTACATAAAATTCTTACTTAGCCTTCCCACAGAATGTGACACCTTAAGGAATGGTGGAGATGAAGTTGTTCAAAAAGGAAGGAGCTTAAGCCACAGTCAGAATGGAGAAAAACAGAAAAAAATCGTTCAATAAAAATTGCCTAGGTACGAGAAAGGGACTAAGATAGAAATTCCACTCCACAAGACAGAAGTTGTAGAACCAATCATAGCTTGAGCTGGGGAAAAGGAAATACCCGCCATTTTATGTAAAATTATAAATGATATTGAAGAAGACAGAATGAAAGAAAAAAGACTGGCCAGACAAGTGTTAGAGAAATGTAAAAATAGCTCATTCTTGAAGGATGTCATTGACAAATGCTCAGGGGGCAAAACCACTGTGGCCAGCCTACAAATTTCAACTGAGAATGTGCTGAATTCCCCCAGTAGAGCTGATAGAGGACAGGAAATAGAAGTAGAACAAATAGTGGAAACCAGAAGTTTAACTAGAGAGGAATTACAAACATATAGGCAAGAGTTTTCTCAAAGACCAGAAAAAGATGTCACTTATATAACTAGAATTTGGGAAAAATGTGGTGACACATTAATTCTGATGGCAGATGAAACCATAGCCTGGCCGACATAGTGGAAAATCCACATATTCACAAAAGGCTTATCAAAATCCTTTAGGAGCACACCAGGGATCAGCATTCATTGTTTGCTTGGATAGTGTTTGTGTGGGCCCCTGCCTTCCCCAAGTTACATTTTGTAGCCTTTGAGGCTGAGGGACAGTGGAGGACTATGCAAGAAGCCATGAAGCTATGTCCCAAGTTAGGGATTTTATACAAAATTAATAATATGGAGATAATTACCCCACAAGTGGCACATTTGTGCCAGGAATGAAGAAAATAGTGATATAAGGGGCACTTCAGCATGTGAGAATGACCCTGGCTACAGCCCTGGTATATGCCAGACTATACCGACAGCTATTGAGTTGTTTAAGCAAATGAGAGAGTTAGAAACTAATAATGTGGTGACTTTAACTGGTGAGCCTACACAGGCAAGAGCCACCTTTACAGTCAAGGAGCACAATTGAATGTCGTGAGAAGTGCCCCAACTGCATAAATGTCCCTGATATAGTCAAGGATTCTGTAAATGCAGGAGAGAAAAAAATGGGCAGGGACCCTGGGCCATGATGTTCCCTGGGGAGTTTTCAAGAACATCTGACCATTTGGGGACCACTGAATCTGAGAGGAGGAGAAGCCCTTGTTATCAGACAGGCCCAGTAGGCAAGGCACATGGACGCCCCTGAGACCTGTCATGGGGAATCCAAGGAGGCCGCGCAGGACCTCCGCCTCATGTGCAGCTATGCTGCGAGATAAGAAGTAATCTTCACTGCTGCACATTTCTGGGGGACAGGGAGCCAAGTTATGATAATAACTAGCCTGCCAGCCCAGGAAACTGGAAAGGAAATAAAAATTGAAGGCGTCCACCAAACTAGCCTCAGAGCTCCCATAGAGAGAATCAATTTTAATGTGTTTGATAGCAATATAGCCTGTAATGCTGTTTTTATGACAGCTCCAGATATATTATGGATGGATATGATAAATATAATCTTCTCCCAATGGACACTATATAAGCAGTTTAAGGAGGCCAGCACACTGCTGAGTACCATCCACTTGCCACCAGTGGAGCTGCCAAAATCCCATTTACTAAACAGTGTCCATTCAAAGGAGGGCATGAGGAAGTAACTGAAGATGTGAAGAAACTTTTAGAGGAGGGCCTTATTGAACACACCCGGTCCTTTTCATATAATAGTCCAGTATGACCGGTGAGGAGCCTAATGGGCAATAGAGGTTCACAGTGGATGACAGAAATTTAAACACAAAAACCCAGCCATGCCTGGGAATTTACCTAAAGTGGAAGAAATGTTTCACAAAATCAGAAATTTCGATGTGCAATACTTAGCAATGGTGGATTTGTCAGATGTGTTCTTTTACATTCCTCTGCATCATAATAGTAAAGAATATACAATATTCACATAGCGAAATGAATAGTACCATTTCACTAGAGTCCCTCAGGGATATCACAACAGCCCAGTCATTGCACATGTCAGTCTACAGTGGAGCCTGGATAAGGTGAAACATTTACCTGATATCCTGATATTATCTTATGTGGATGACATCGTTGTTTGTGGGCATACCAAGGAGGAGGTACTGGAAGTATTAGATGCACTAGTAAAAACTTTGACGGGGGATGGATGGACAACTAATGAAAAGGCCAACCCCCCCCCAGACACTAGTGTTAATTTCTTAGGAATAATTTGGACCATTGAGGGCCCCAAGATTCCCTCTGATGTTATCAATAAAATTGCTAATTTAAAACCACCTGAAAGTAAAACACAAATACAGTCTTTGATTGGATTATTTGGATACTGGCACCTCCATATACTATATTTGCAAATAATATTGAAGCCATTATACGATGTCACCAAAAAGGCTACTGACTTCCAATAGGGAGAATGTGAAGAACAAGCTTTTGATCAAGTATGTGCATATGTAACTGAGTTTGTAAATTATATTATACAACTGAGGATAACATACATATGGATATGCTGTTTCTTAACAATTAGGGTAAGTGGAGTACTTTAACCAAAAAATAAATAAATAAAAATAAAAACACAGGGAATTAGACAACCAGTAGCATTTTATTGCAAAGGGTTTCCATTTTCAGAGAATAAGTATTTCTTCTTTGAAAAATTGATGTGGACCCTGTATGAGATGTTAAGGACGTTTAGCCCCAATATACAGGATCAATGCCTAATATTCAGAACCCCAGTGCCTCTGCTGGAATGATTTTCATGCCAGGTGAAGCCCTGGCTGGGACAAAAATGGAACCAAAGGTATTGCAGTGGAAATGGTACCTTCAGGCATTTATTAAGGACTATATGGTGTCAGCCAAATGGGAAATGCCTGACTTGATAGAAGAATTGGCACAGCTACCTCTTATACCCATACCATGATTCTCCTTGAGTGCCCTTCCCCTAAAAGAGTCATCTATCATAACACGGGGGACTACTGCCTGTGACTCTATGCAAATGAACACATGGATCTCAGATGGGGCATCCGCAAACATGAGAGACAAGCTGCTATAGAAATCTGCAGCCTGGATACCTTCTGATGGGTATATCCTGATGGATGGGAGGTGGCAAAGGGCAAAGTCTGTGCACATGCAGAAGTACACACAGGTTGCTGGCATTGCATCAGTCAGCAAAGGAAAGAAAGTGGTTAATCCGCATTTACTCTGACTCATGGTGTCTGATTAATGGGATAGCCCTCTGATAAGCTAAATGGAAACAAACTAATTGGAAGATCAATGGCAGGGATATTTGGTCTAAGGAAGATTGAATAGAAATTAGTAAATTAGCAGGAGGCATAAAAGTCCTTAAATCACACGCAGATGCACACACAAGTAGGCAAGATGCCTCTAGTACTCCTAACATGACAGCAGACCAGTTAGCTCAAATTATGACTCTAGGAATTACAAAGGAAGCACCATGGAAGATTGTAGGTGATGGAGATTTGCGCATGATGCTTAAATGCCCTAGGCAATGGCAAATAGTACAGGAGAATGAGGTGCCAATTAGAGAGGAATTAATAAAGCTGCATAAGACTTTGGGATGCTTGGGAACACACGCCATGTTTACATGGATACAATGCAGAAATCTGCCTGTAACTTGGCAGGATGCAAAAGTATAATTGCACAGTGGGTGTAAGGACTGTCCTGGAACCAAGTTGAGGTTTAGGTATAACCTGTCCAGTGATATCTCCAAGTCTGAAAGATTAAATTATGCTATTCAGATTTATTTTATTGGCCCTTGATCTTCTTTCCACAGTCAATGTGCATATACTATCATAGATACATGTGCAGGTTTGGGAAGCATCAAGGCAGGTGACAAGCCAAATCAGCTCGCAACCATTTATACATTGTGGACTTGGATTGCACAAGATGGGAACCCCGTGCTAATTATTTCAGATCAGGGATCTCACTTTACAGTAGTGTAGCACAAAAGTGGGCACATGTAATGGATATACCCTGGGATTTTCATTTACTATATAACCGGACAGCAGCAGGGAATGTAGAATGTTTTACTGGACTTTCAAAACATAAACTTCAAACATTAGTTAAAGCCCCTTTTAAGAAGGCATTGGAAATAGCCTTTTTTGAGCTAAATTCCAGATATAGACAGCAGAGTCAGCCCCTTGGAGGAGGTGTATGGGCACAGAGGTAGTGATCTACCCAAAGTAAGTGATAAACCTATAATGTTATTACCACACAAAGTGACCCATCATAACACCAAGTCTTTTTCCCAAAGGAAATTGTGGCCCTTAAAAACAGAAACATGGTCTGGACAACAGGGGGAAAGTGCACTCTATGCATGATGGAATTAAAAGATATCATTGGATGGCATTCGACATGCAAATAGTGGGACTAATTAGCTGGATCATAGGTGTAGTGGGTACATTGATATTAGTGTTCCTGCTGCTGGGGCCCTATTCCTTCTGTGGCAACAGGAACTGTAACAAGACCACTCAGTGGACCCATACATGGGTAACCAGTTACCCCCTCTGTGTTATAGACACATTTACACAATGATATATGGGGCCTGTGGAACAAGATGCCCCAAGAGGATGGGTGTGGTGGTTTTTTATATTATTGCTATTATTATTCATGATAAGTGGGCTATTGGCAGTAACATCATAGCCAACACAGTCACCACCACCAGTAATACCAACTAAACCCCATCTGGAGTTACAGAATCCTGAGGAATTGGTCCCATAATATTAGAACTATTACCATATTGGTCTCAATGTTACATATGCAAAATACTCCTTTTGGGCTAAATATGCCTGGTGTCAACAGGTGGTCCTGTGTTGGTATGCCCTGTGTGTAGTGTGTGTTGTTTGTTTTGTTTGTGTGTGTTTTGTGTTTGTTGTAATAGTTGTCAGTGGTTTTATGCTGTTGTGTGCAATGAGTTTGGGTGTGTTTTTTGTATTTTATGTGTTGTTTTGTATATGTGTTTTGGGTATTTGTATTATATGGATATTGTGACTGGTGAAGGTATGTGTTGTGTGAGTTGTGCATTATGTGTTTTGTTTTCCTCTTGTGTTGGCATGTTTTCTGTAGAGTGTATTGTTTCTGGGTGTTTTTTGTTTTTGTGTTTTTGCACTGTATGTTGTTTGTGTTTGTGTGTATTGTGTGTTATGGAAGTGAGTTGTATATATTGTTATGAGTGTGTGTTCTGTGTTAGTTGTGTACTATCTTTGTGTCTCGTGTTTGGTTGCATTGTGTGTAGTGATCTTGTTTGTGTTTGGTGTTTGTAGGTGGTCTGTAGTGTATGTTTTTTGTGTTTTGTTTTGTGTTTGTTGTTTGTGTTTCTTATGTTTGTGTGAGTTGTTTGTGTTGTAGGTGTGTGCTGTGTGTTAGTTGTGTTTTTTTTCTTGTGTGTGCATTTTGTGTATTGTGTGTTTTCTTTGTGTTTTTGTGCGCATTGTGTTAGGAGTGATTTGTGTGTTGTGCATGGTTGTGTGGTGTGGGTGTGTTGTGAGAAAGCTTTGTTGGGTGTTCTGTCTTGTATTTGTGTGCATTGTGTTTAGTGCATGTTGTTTAGGTGGGTCTTGTATGTTGTGTGTAGTGTATGTTGTTTGTGTTTATTTTGTGTTTGTGTGTTTGGGGTTGTAGTTGTGAGTTGTGTGTGTTGATGTGTTTTCTGTGAATTGTGTTTTCACTTATGTTTCTGTGCATAGTGTATAGGGTGTTTTGTGTGTGTTTTGTTTGTGTGTTGTGTGCAGTATGTGTTGTTTTGTGTTTGTGTGTTGTGTATTGTATGTCTTGTGAGATATGTGCTCAGAGTTCATCGTGTTATTCTGCATTGTGTGTAGAGTGTGTTGTTGGTGTGTGTTTTGTATTTGTGTTTGTGTAGTGTATTGTTCTTGTGTTTTTTGTTTCTGTGTGCTGTTGTGGTGTGTGATTAATATGTTGTGACTGTTGTTCCCTGCAGTAAGTTTTGAGTGTGTGCATTTTGTGTTGTTGTGTGTTATATGGGCTGTATGTGTGGTTTATGGTGTTTGTTGTTTGTGAGTTGTGTGTGTTTTGTGTGTCTTTTTGGCTTGGATTTGTGTTATGTGTAGAGTGTGTTGTTTGTGTGTTTTGTGCTTGTGTGTTGTTGTATTCTATGGGTGCATATTGTGTGTGAGTTGTGTGTTAGGAATTTGGCTTGCTGTTGTGTAGTGTGTGTTGGTTGTGTGTTGTCATGTATTGTGTGTTTTATATGAATTGATGTTGTGTCTTCATCATGTTTTTTTCTTCATTGTGTGCTGGTTGTTGTTTGTATTATTTGTGTTGTGTATTGTTGGTGTGTTTTGTGCCTCTTGTGTGTGTTGTGATGTATTGTGTGTATTATGTATGAGTTGTGTATTATGATTTTGCTTGTGTTTGTGTGCGTTTTGTGTATTGTGTTTTTGTTTGTATGTTGGGAGTGCATGTTGTGTTTGGTGTGTGTTACTGTGTGTTGTGGCAGTGTGTATTGTGTGAGCTGTGTTTTTACTTATGTTTGTGAGTTGTGTGTAGTGTCCTGTATGTGTATTTTATGTTTGTGTATTGTGGGTGTGTTTTGTGTAGAACTTGTATGTTGTGTTATTTTGTACTGGTATGTGTTGTGTGTACTATGTGTTGTTTGTGGTTTGTGTTTGTGTGCTTGTGTATTGGGGTGTTCTGTGTGTGCTGTTTGTTCTGGGTGTGCTGTATGTGAATTATATTTGGTGTTTTCAGCTTGTGTTTGTCTACATTGTGTGTTATTTCTGTTGTTCGTATGTGTTGTGTCTTGTGGGTGCATGCTGTTTTGTGTTGTCACTCTATGTTGTGTGTGAATTCTGTTGAATGTTGTACGAAGAGTGTTGTTTCTGTTTTTCATGTTTGTGTGTTTTGAGTTGTATTTTTGAGTGTTATTGTGTTTTGTAAGTTTGTTTTGTGTGTTGTGCATTGTGGTTATGTGTTTTCACTTGCATTTCTGTAGGTTGTGTGTTATTCTTTGTGTATGTTTTGTGATTTATGTGTTGTGGGTGTTTGTTGTTTCTGAGTTGTGTGTTGTGTTTTTGTCTTGTATGTATGTTGCATGGTGTGTGTTGTTTATGTGTGTTTTCTCTTTGTGTTCTGGCATGTTTGTGTGTTGACTGTGTGTTCTATGTGTTGTTTTGTATTGTAGGTGTGTATTGTATGTGAGTTGTGTGATTGTTGTCCTGTTGTGTTTGTGTGTATTTTAATTTCTGGATGTTATGTGTAGTATAAGTTTTTATGTGTTTTGTATATGTGTGCAGTGGGTTTATTTGGTGTGTTTTGTGTTTCTTTGTAATGGGTGTTGTGTAAGTATTTTGTTTGAATTTTGCGTTGTATATTCAATTTGTGTTTGTGTACTTTGTGTGTAGTATGTTGTTTGTTTTGTGTGTACTGTGTGTTGTATGTTTTTGTTTTGTGTTTATTGTTGTTTTGTATGTTTTGTGTATCTGTGTTGTTTTGTGTTGTGTGTAGTGTTTATTTAGTGTGTTTTGTGTTTGTGTGTATTGTGTGTTGTGTGGGTGTTGTGCTTGAGTTTTGTGTTGTGCATTCACCTTGTGTTTATGTGTATTTTTTGTAGTATATGTTGTTCTGTGTTTGTGTGTTGTATATAATGTGTTGTTTGTTGTTTTGTGTTTGTGGTTAGTGCTATTTTTGTATGTTTTGTGTTAGTATGTTATTTTGTGTTGTGGGTCTGTGTTGGGTGAGTTGTGTTTTTGTCTTGTTTTTATACTGTGTGTAGTGTGTATTTTTCTTTGTGTTTTGTATTTGTGGGTGTTGTTTGTGGTGTGGGACTTTTATGTTGTTGCTGCTGTTTTACTTAGTAAGTCTGACAGTGGGTGTTATGGGAATTTTTAGGGACCAGGGTGGAATGTGGTAGTTTGAATGAATTGCCACCAATATACTCAGAATTTTACTAAATTTGGAATTTAGATCTACAGCCACATGGTGGGAAAAGGTGTCCATTTTCTGCACTGACACGTTTTGAAACTCCTCATTATCTGCTGTCATTTCCATAGAGAAGCTTAGTTGGCTAGTAGTAAGAGAAGCATTTCCATTTTTTTCATGTCTACCTTACATAAGTCATCAAAAAAGCTTACTATTTCAGTGATAAGCACTAGGAAATGTCTTCATGTTCTCATTTTGATGAGTTTTCATCTCCACTATATTTGTTTCAATTTGTAACAAGAATGTTTTTTAATCAAAAGTGAGGTTATGTTACCAAAAGGTTTAATTATAAACATTTAACAGGCTCCTTGATTGGCATTTTTTTATTCATACAACACTCATTGAAAGCTTGCCTTTGGCTATGCCTTTGGTGTTTATAATCATACATGCCATAAGTTTCTCATTTTATTTCAAGAAGTCATCTTACTGTAGCCTAGGCTGACCTGAAACTCACTCTGTAGTTGCAGGCTGGACTTGAACTACCAGCAATTCTATCTCAGCCTCCTGAGTACTGGAAATAAAGGTGTGTGTCACCACCCATGCTTATATGCCATAGGTTTTTATTCATTTCTCATTTATAAGCATGAATTCCCACCCATTGAGCAGGGCCTTATTCAATGACAAAGAAGTTGATTGCCCATCACTTATGTGTTACTATGCAGTGGTGGCTACATCTTGTCTGGTTGAGTTTGCAGCTTGGAGATTCCACTGCTTGTACAGAATGTAAACGGATTTTCTCCCACAAGAGCTCACACAGTGCCTTCTATCACTATGGTAATGGTCTCACGAGGAGATGGCTTTGATTTCAAACATAACAGTTTCCTGTGACCACAGCCCGTGATGTATTCAGCAAAATGGTCTTACCATTTAGTTATGGTATGTAACCAAACACAATGGCAATGACCTGCATTGTTTTGTACATAAGGCCCCTCCTGGGTCAACAATATATTTTTCTATTACTGTGAAGAATCCGAGGGTAGATATTTATAGGAAGATTTAAAAAATTATGTAAGCAGTTTAAGGTGAAATATGCCAAACATGTAAGGTAAAGTACTTCTGTTAAGACTCCAAGACAGAATATGTCTGGTGTAGATGAGGTGAAGAACCTGTGTCTATGCTCCAAAAGTGGGTGTGTCTGGTATGGGTGAGGCAAAGAACCTGAGCAAAGGTACCTAATGTGAATATGTGTATTGTGAGGAACAGCAAGGATGCAAGTGAGTCTGAGGAGGGAGCAGGTAATAGAGAGGCTACAGAATGCATGGTGGGAGAGGAATGAAGGTGAAGTCTTAAAAAGTTTTGCAAGGTCTAGGGTCTGCTATTACTGAACCTGCTGACATTATGATTACTTTCATAAGGAGTTGTTTTTTTTTAACACTGTATCTGTGGTTTAGAAATATACTCATGAAATCCAACTAACAACTTTACTATCTGCTATGGATAGGCTGTACCTTGCTGTACCATATTCAAACTGCTATTTTTCAGTTGTCAGCCACATTCTTTTTTTCTTAGTCTGGTGTGATTTTTTGGAATATTAAAATTTCTACCCATCTCCTGTTGTTTTAAATAAAGTTCCATTTTGTGATACTGGACAGAGCACAAAGAATATTCCATATCTTTTGATGGCTAGCCCTGCTACTGACTAGTCTATGCCTTTTGAGAAGCTAACTTTATAATTCTCTGGGGTGTGCATTAAATATCTGTTTCCGGTATGCTTCACGGACATTGGAACCCATCTTGATCAGTCCATCAATGTGTACTGAAGGCCAGTGGATCTCTAAGACAGACTGGGATGGCTGGGGAATTCAAACCTATAGCCTGAGAACACACCAGGTTCTCTTTCTAGTCTGCAGACATCTGTTGTTGGACTTCCCAGCCACATACTGTATTCAGTCACAAAAATACCATTCAAAATATGTATTAATCCCATCAGCACTGGTGTTCTATAGGACCATGACCTGCAAATAAAGGTACACTGGCTTTTTGTTTTCCTACTAGCATCCTTTTTTCTACTTCATTTGTCATATTTTTCTACCTAATGTTTCCAATGGTATAATTAGTGAGAACAGAAGAAATATAACCTTTGTTTTGTTGCTCCACATATCTTTTTATACTGGAAACAGTTCCACTCTCAAACACAACTTAAGGCTGGACCCTAGGATTCATTCACAGTGACATCAAGTTACAAGCTTAAATAAAACTCTTGAATCTATTGAGAGACATTGATCCAAACTATGACACCTTATAAACAGGTTTCTTTAAAAGTTATGAAAGAATGTTGAGCTTTGACCAAGTGTTTTTGCATCAATTGAGATGACCATACCATTGCCATCCTTCAGTTTATTTGTGATGTTCATTGTTTTGTGTACATAGAACCATCCCTGTATCTCTGGATTATAGCCATTCTGACTGTGTAATAAGTGATATTTTGGATGTATTCTTGCATCTGTTTGCAAAGATTTTGTGTAAAATTTTTACTTCTATGCTTAGGAGATTAGCCTTAAAATGCCACTGCTTGTTACAGACATGTTTCAATTATTAAGTGAAACCCAGTTTTAGACATTGGAAAGTTAGATGTACCTATAAAAAAAAGACTTTCTCTGAACTTGGAGCTCATCAATTCAGCTAGACAAGCTAGATAGTCAGATCAGGGATTCATTGTGTCCTCCTTCATTTTGCTGGAATGACATCCATGAACAGCCACAACCAGTATTTTTAATTGGTTTATTCATTTACTTTTTATTTGTAAGGAGAGGAAAAGAGAGAGGAAGAGGGGGAGAGAGAGAGAGAGAATGGACATGCCAGGAACTGTACTTGTTTTCCACAAATTCCAGATGCATGTGACACTTTGCATCTGAATTTGTATAGGTAGTGGGGAATTTAATATGATGAATTGGCTTTGTAGGCAAGTGCCTTAGTCACTGAGCAATTTTACCAACCTCACAATTCCCATATTTACATAGGTACTGGGGATCGAAAGTTACGCCCTCATGATATGCACTGTATCAAGATAGCCATTTTCCAAGTTGTTTAAAACATTTTTCATACTCATTTTTTCAGATATTATTCTTACATGTGTTACATCTTATATCAATAACACACATTAAAAGTTCAATAACCACTGGGTGTAGTGACATATGCCTTTAATTCTAGCACTGAAGAGGCAGAGACAAAAGAATCACTGAGAGTCAGAAACAGCTTGATACTACATAGTGAATTGCAAGTCAGCATGAATTGAACAAAAAAATGAGTCTATAGGAGAAATTGTACATTCAAACATCCAAACTCTGCCCCGGCCCACTTAAACTCATTACCACACTATGATTACATATGTATTCAGTCTGTCTTAAAAAATATCCAGAATATTTAGCAAATGTAATACTGCTCAAAACATGAAAATCCAACATCTCAACTGAGATGCCAGAAAGTCTATCAACTTTGAGCATTATCAACTCAAAGTATAGTTACTTAGTTCCAACACATAATGACAGAGAGTAAACATTTCCATAGCATAAAGAGGGAAATATTGAAGCAATATAAATGAGAAAACAAACAGAACAAAACATCAAATCTTGAAGCTTTACCTTGGGGATGTAAGCAATACCTTTACCTAGACTGCAATTTAACTCCTGTAGACATGAATGCTAGCTTTATGGGAAAATCAAACTATTCCAGCATGAGCAACATTCCTGGGCAGCAATTCCCAGAAAATCTTAGTGGCTACAATGAAACATTTTTCAACTTCATAGCTCCAAATTTAACATGATAGGATTTACACACAAGAACTTAAAATCATCCCTTAGTTGCAAAGTGGCAACATGAATACTTTCTCTGCTTCTTGACCCCTTTCTTTGTACTTGCAAAAACTTGCACTTGTTGTACTTGCAAAAACAATATAAAATGAGTGGTGACAATATTTATAAATACAAAAAGAACTAAGCCTACTTTAAAGAACAGTAATATGCTCCAATATTGGTATTACACACTTATCCTATTTTCAGACTGTTTAATTCCACTCATACTGTTCTAATACATATCAAGGTTCTCATCCTCTAAAACGGAAATCTCATAGAGTTACAGTTACAGCAAATGATGCTTGTATGTCTTGAAATTCAAAATTTCTCAAATTTCTTCGGCCAGAAAACAGATGATTACTTTTTAAAATTATTTTATTTTATTTTTGGAGAGAGACAGAGAGAGAGAGACGGAGAGACAGAGAGACCAAGAGACAGAGAGAGGCAGAAAGAGAATGGGCATGCCAGCAGCCTCTCAGCCACTGTGAACAAACTCCAGATGCGTGTGCCCACTTGTGGGCAAGTGGGGCATTGAGTCCTTGCATCACTTTGCATCTGGCTAAATGTGGGACCTGAAAATTGGAACTGGTGTTCTTAGGCTTAGCAGGTAGGCACCTTAACTATTAAGCCACTTCTCCAGCCCCAGATAATTCCTTTTAAATTCAACATCACTCTAGTTCCCAGGAACTCATCAGAACATAAGTGGTTATTACACAAAATACTGCCACAATTTCTTATGCCCAACATTTCATTCTGCTTTTAGCTTTTTCAACATATCACAATTGCCCATCAAGTTTTGGTTACATCACTACATGGCTCTTCAAGTTTAAAATTCTAAATAATTCCATATATGTCCCACAAACCAATTCCAAAAGAAGAAAATCTACATGTTTTCAGAATTTCACTAAACTATGACTTAACAAACAAAGTGTTTAATTTTTTTCAGATTCATAACTATCATCTGCAGGCAATCTCTGATGTAATGTTAGGACTAGTTTGCAAATGTTTTTTTCTGTTATTATCAATATATATGGTCATTTCTGGGAAGAAAACTGAAATTTTTGTAATATTTCTGACTTTCACAATTTTTTCATGTGTTAAAACATAGGAGTTTTGATTGAAAAATGACCATGGTATATATATACCAGGCTCATAAACATTTCATGACATCCATAATATGTAAATTATTATCATTTTTAGCTTGTTCATGTTCATAGGAATTCTGATTTCATAATTTCTCTGCTGCAAATTCAGAAGGCAAAAGGAAAAGTTTTCACACATTGATTACATCCCTATGGCTTTATCCTGAATAAGTTCACAGAGGAATGTCTTCGAGATTAATAAATTGTGACTTCTGGTAGAAAGTATTTCAACCCACAAAACTTTGATAGGGCTTATTATCTGAAATAGTTCTGTGACACATGAGTTTTTACTTATGGAAGAAAGCTCTCTCCCAATTATTGTGATCATATGGCTCCTTATTTGTTTAATTCTCTTATACATGGCTGACAAAACTTGGAAGAAATGGTTTCATCATTATACTCAGGTGATTTTTAAGTTATATGAATTCTATGATGCATAGTAGGCTATAACTTGGAGATGAAGGCTTTCTCACATTCATATGTGTACTCATATGTATGAGTTATCTGATGCATACCTGTGAAACACAATATTCTATGAGTTGTGACTTCTAGCAGAAAGCTTTCTCATGTTCATTACATTAATATGGTCTCTCAAATGTATGAGTTATTATTGGCTTATTAAGTAAATGCTTTTTAATTCAGTGCATGAATATGTCATCTCTCTTATATGAGATATCTGAAGAATAGCGAAGAACAACACCTGGATGCATCCTTTCTTGCATCCATTGCATGCATATGTCTCCACAACTATGTGACTTCACAAATGAATAATTATTTATGACTTCCAGCAGACAGCATCACCACATTCATATGGCTCCTCACCTATTTGAATTCTGTGATACTGGATGGCATGGCAAAGAAAACATAACTATCTTTAATTTTTCCATATAGATTTTCATCTGTATGAATTGGTATGACTTGGTAATGAAAGCTTTCCCACATACATTACATTCTTATGTCTTTTCACCTGTGTGATTTCTGTGATGTTTATTGAGCTTTGACTCGTGGATGAAAGCTTTACCACATTCAGGACATTCATATGGGCTTTCACCTGTGGGAGTTCTCTGATGCATAGTGAGGCATGACTTGGTAATGAAAGCTTCCCACATTTAGTATATTCATACGGATTTTCACCTGTGTGAGTTTTCTAATGAATAGTGAGACTTGACTTGGAGCTGAAGGCTTTCCCACATGAACTACATTTATATGGCTTTTCACCTGTGTGATTTCTGTGATACCTATTAAGCTGTGACATGCAGATGAAAGCTTTCCCACATGCAGTATATTTGTATGGATTTTTCACCTGTATGAGTTCTGTGATGCTTAGTGAGGTTTGACATGGTAATGAAAGCTTTCCCACATTTAGTACATTCATATGGCTTTTCACCAGTGTGAGTTTTCTGATGAAGAGTGAAATGTGATTTGCAGATGAAACCTTTCCCACATTTAGTACATTCATATGGCTTTTCACCTGTGTGAGTTCTCTGATGAACAGTGAGATTTGACTTGGAGCTGAAGGCTTTTCCACATGAACTACATTCATATGGCTTTTCACCTGTGTGAGTTCTGTGATGCTTATTAAGATCTGACTTGCAAAGGAAAGCTTTCCCACATGCAGTACATTCATAAGGCTTTTCACCTGTGTGAGTTCTGTGATGCCTATCAAGTTTTGACTTTAACACGAAAGCTTTACCACATTCAGTACATTCATATTGTTTTTCACCTGTGTGAGTTCTCTGATGCATAGTGAGGTATGACTTGGTGATGAAAGCTTTCCCACATGCAGTACATTCATAAGGTTTTTCACCTATGTGAGTTCTGTGATGCCTATTAAGCTATGACTTGCAGACGAAAGCTTTACCACATTCAGTACATTCATATGCCTTTTCACCTGTGTGAGTTCTGTGATGTATATTAAGATCTGAATTGCTAATGAAAGCTTTCCCACATGCAGCACATTCATATGCCTTTTCACATGTGTGATTTCTGTGATGTCTATTGAGCTCTGACTCACAGATGAAAGATTTGCCACATTCAAATCATTCATATTGTTTTTCACCTGTGTGAGTTCTCTGATGCATAGTGAGATATGACTTGGTAATGAAAGCTTTCCCACATGCAATACATTCATATGGCTTTTCACCAGTGTGAGTTCTCTGATGAACAGTGAGATATGATTTGCAGATGAAAGCTTTACCACATTTAGTACATTCATATGGCTTTTCACCTGTGTGAGCTCTCTGATGAATAGTGAGACTTGACTTGGAGCTGAAGGCTTTCCCACATGAACTACATTTATATGTCTTTTCACCTGTATGATTTCTGTGATGCCTATTAAGCTTTGACTTGCAGATGAAAGCTTTACCACATTCAGTACATTTATATGGCTTTTCATCTGTGTGAGTTCTGTGATGCCTATTAAGACATGACTTGGTAATGAAAGCTTTCCCACATGCAGTACATTCATATGGCTTTTCACCAGTGTGAGTTTTCTGATGAACAGTGAGATCTGATTTGCAGATGAAAGCTTTACCACATTTAGTACATTCATATGGCTTTTCACCCGTGTGAGTTCTCTGATGAATAGTGAGACTTGACTTGGAGCTGAAGGCTTTTCCACATGAACTACATTTATATGGCTTTTCACCTGTGTGATTTCTGTGATGCCTATTAAGATTTGACTTGCAGATGAAAGCTTTCCCACATGCAGTACATTCATATGGCTTTTCACCTGTGTGAGTTCTGTGATGTATATTAAGATCTGAATTGCTAATGAAAGCTTTCCCACATGCAGTACATTCATATGCCTTTTCACGTGTGTGATTTCTGTGATGTCTATTGAGCTCTGACTCATGGATGAAAGATTTACCACATTCAGTACATTCATATTGTTTTTCACCTGTGTGAGTTCTCTGATGCATAGTGAGGTATGACTTGGTAATGAAAGCTTTCCCACATGCAGTACATTCATATGGCTTTTCACCAGTGTGAGTTCTCTGATGAACAGAGAGATATGATTTGCAGATGAAAGCTTTACCACATTTAGTACATTCATATGGCTTTTCACCTGTGTGAGCTCTCTGATGAATAGTGAGACTTGACTTGGAGCTGAAGGCTTTCCCACATGAACTACATTTATATGGCTTTTCACCTGTATGATTTCTGTAATGCCTATTAAGCTTTGACTTGCAGATGAAAGCTTTACCACATTCAGTACATTTATGTGGCTTTTCACCTGTGTGAGTTCTGTGATGCCTATTAAGACATGACTTGGTAATGAAAGCTTTCCCACATGCAGTACATTCATATGGCTTTTCACCAGTGTGAGTTTTCTGATGCACAGTGAGATATGATTTGCAGATGAAAGCTTTACCACATTTAGTACATTCATATGGCTTTTCACCTGTGTGAGCTCTCTGATGAATAGTGAGACTTGACTTGGAGCTGAAGGCTTTCCCACATGAACTACATTTATATGGCTTTTCACCTGTGTGATTTCTGTGATGCCTGTTAAGATCTGACTTGCAAGTGAAAGCTATCCTACATACAATACATTCATATGGCTTTTCAGCAGTGTGAGTTCTGTGATGCTTATTAAGTTTTGATTTGGAGATGAAAGCTTTACCAAATTTTGTACATTCATATGTCTTTTCACCTGTGTGAGTTCTGTGTTGTATATTAAGATCTGACTTAGTAATGAAAGTTTTCCCACATTCAGTACATTCATATGAATTTTTACCTGTATGAGATCTCTGAGTTAAAGTGAGATGTGACTTGGAAATGGAGGCTTTACCACATTCAGTACATTCATAAGGCTTCTCACCTGTGTAAGGTCTATGATGCACAGTGAGATGTGACTGTGAGATGAATGTTTTCACACATTCACATGGCTTCTCACTTGTATGAATACACTGATGCTTAGTGAAATTTGACCTGGAGAACAAGGTTGTCCCACATTCATACAACTTCTCACCAGTGTTTGTCCCTTGATGACAAATGTGATGTGAGTTGTGATAAAAAGCATTCTGGCATTGTTTAAAATCATCAATCTTTTTCCAGCACATTTTCTGCTCACTTGTTAAATCTGAAAATACAAAGGAATGTATTACATTCCTAATATTAAGTAAAACTTTGACTCACAAGAGATTCCTAGTATTTGGTAAGGTATTATATTGTAAGAACATATAGATCACAATAATTACATTAATACTACATTTCAATTGACTTCTTTACTATTCTATATAGTGGGTTGCTTGACTTGAGGCATACATAGCCTTATAAAACAATGTGCAAATTCAGCAAATGTTTTCCTATATTCACACAATATTTTAGAGATCTCTTAGTGAGTCTGCATTTGTTTATTGTTTGTTTTTATTGCTTCCTTAATAAGTTTGGGTCTAATTCCTCTTCAAACAGCAATTATATCTTGTATTAGGTTGATTCAAAAATTTAATATTCAGGAAGCTGGGCTTGGGGGCCCATGCCTTTATTCCCAGCACTCGGGAGGCAGAGGGAGGAGCATTGCCATGAGTTTGAGGCCACCCTGAGACTACATAGTGAATTCCAGGTCAGCCTGAACTAGAACAAGACCCTACCTCAAAAAATCCAAAAAAAAATTAATATTCAGGATGCAGAGATGGGTTAGTGGTTAAGGTGCTTGCCTGCAAAGCCTAAGGACCCATGTTCAATTATCCACATCTCACATAAGCCTGATGCACAAAAGTGAGGCAATCACAAGGTGGCACATGCCCACTATGTGGTGAAAGTATCTGGAGTTCAACTTCAGTGGCTGAGGCCCTGGTGTACCAATTTTCTCTCCCTATCTCCAAATTAAAAAATAAAATTAAAAATAATTTAATTTCAGTGAAATAACCTAGTGGATATGAAGTTTTCCTTTTTCACCCTGCAATTCCTTGCCAAAGTATTTAAACATCATTTAAACACATGTTTACTAAATGCTTTATGATACAGATGTTTGGTTTATGTACCAGGATTAGTGCAGAATTCTACTATAATAACATAGGATGTGGTTTTGTTTTTGTTTGCTTGTTTGTTTCTAGTCTCTCCCCTACCACCTTTCTCCATGGATCATATACATGAAAGGTAATTTTTGTCTGTTCATTATATATTTATATATTCAAATGTGTTTGTGACTTTGGAATGTTGTGGTACAAAATGCTTGTTTTCTGATAATAGGTCAAGCTTGAGTGTCAGTCATTGCCTTTAACCATGTTTTACAGTACCTCCTGTTGCAAACTATGGGGTCTGCCATGATTTTGGCCTATACAATTTGAGGGATTCTAAGTGTTTTGGTTGATTCTGGGTATCTTAACTCATGAATATGCAAAAAGCACATTAACCCACTGAGTGATCTCCCTAGCCAATAATGGGTTTAGTAATGAATGTGGACATGATTATCTTATATTTTTCAATTACTGGGATAAAAGTATATGAACATTGTTTTCAATCATTGTTATTCTGGATTAAGAGGAAAAGGGGAATGAGAATGGCAAAGAAAAAAATAAACTACAATAAAATATTAGAGCAAAAAAAGTAACCCAAATAAAGAAGGTTCACGTAAGTATATGAAAAGTATCACAATATGGAATAAAGTGAAAACATAGCTAACAATATTGAAAACTAGTTGAAAAATAACAAACTGGCAAACACCTATATTCTTTCTCCCAAGTGGCTGTTGTCAGAAATGAAGGTGTTTCATGTGCAGATGGATATAATCATTCTTTGCTCACTATTGAAATTGGTGGT
>JAEOAD010002630.1:0-42934 GCA_036365145.1 Orientallactaga sibirica
TTTTTTTGAGGCATTGTGAATTGAGATTCTCTGATTTCATCCTCCATATGTTTGTTGTTAGTATATAGAAAAGCTACTGATTTCTGTGTGTTTATTTTGTATCCTGCTACATTGCTAAAGTGTTCATCAGCTCTAACAGTTTGCTGGTAGAGTCTTTAGGGTCTGTTATGTATAGAATCATATCATCTGCAAATAATGATAATTTGATCTCTTCCCTTCCAATTTGTATCCCTTTATGAGTGTCTCTTGCCTTATTGCTATGGCTAAGACTTCCAGTACTATATTAATAGTAGTGGGAAAGTGGACACACTTGTCTTGTTCCTGAATTTAGAGGAAAAGCTTCAAGTTTTTTCCCATTTAGTATTATGTTGGCTGTAGGTTTGTCATAAATAGCTTTTATTATGTTGAGATATGTCTTTCTATTCCCAGTTTCTGTAATACTTTCACCATGAAGGGATGTTGGATTTTGTCAAATGCCTTTTCTGCATCTATTGAGATGACCATGTGATTTTTGTCCTTCAGACCATTTATATGGTGTATTACATTTATGGATTTGTGTATGTTGAACCATCCCTGCATCTCTGGGATAAAGCCTACTTGGTCAGGGTGAATAATCTTTCTGATATATTCTTGTATTCTGTTTGCCAATATTTTGTTGAGAATTTTTGCATCTATGTTCATGAGGGAGATTGGTCTATAATTTTCTTTTTTGATCTGTCTTTGTCTGGTTTGGTGTATCAGGGTGATGCTGGCTTCATAGAAGGATTTTGGTAGAATTCCTTCCTTTTCTATTTTATGGAAAAGTTTGAGAAAGCATTGGTGTTAGATCTTCCAGGAATGTCTGGTAAAATTCAGCAGTGAATCCATCTGGGCCTGGGATTTTTAAAATTGGGAGACTTTTTATAACTGCTTGATCTCTGTGGTTGTTATAGGTCTATTTTAAATGGTTTATCTCATGTTGATTTAATTTTGTAGGTTTATTGATTTTTAATCTTACATACCAAAAAAACCCCACCTGATATTTCCTCCTCCCCATTCCACTTTAGAACTCCAGTCTCCATCATATCCTCCCTTTCTCCATTAGTCTCTCTCCTAATTTGATGACATCATCTTTTCTTCTATTTTGAGGGTCTTGCAAAGGTATTGCTAGGCACTGCAAGATCATGGATATCGAGGCCAATTTCTGTCTGGGCAGCTGCATAGTAAGAGGTCATATCCTTCCTTTGGCTCTTCCATTCTATCCGCCCCTCTTCCGCAATGGTCCCTGAGCCACTGGAGGATGTGACAGAGGTGTTTCAGTGCTGGGCACTCCTCCATCCCTTCTTCTCAGCACTATGTTGCCTTTGTGTCATCCCAGTGGTCATCACCATCTGAAAAGAGAAGCTTCTCTAGCCAGAAGTGAGAATAGCGTTAATATGTGGACATGAACATTTAGTGTAGTGTCCCCAGGGCAGCTTGGTGGGAATAATATATACATTTAGTCAGACATGAGCAGGCTTATACCCCAAGGCTCATGACCTCACCTACCATAGACTTTTACTTAGGTTTTTCAGTACCGGGTATGTATTCCCTCCCGTAGAGAGGGCCTTCAGTCCAATTATGGAGCAGTTGGTTACCCCAAGAGTAGACACGCCACTATTGCACCTGTTCAGTCATTGGGCCTGTCTGGCCAAGCTTGAATATTCAGCATCCACTATTTTCACTGTTGATGGCTTCTGTCTCCCATACGCTGCGTGCAGTGCAGCTTTTCCAGCTTTCAGTTGGCTGGTCTACAGGGAGAAGGTTTTCTGCTCAGCACCAGCTTGCTTTCTCAGTGTCCTTGCCTCTCAGGCATGAGATGTCTTCAGCAATAGGGTCTTACTATCTATTTCTCTAGGGAAACCAAGGGCTTTGGCAAAAGCCTTAATGTTTTGGAGGCTACCGGGACCTCCTTGGCCAACATCTCACTGGAAGGAGTTCCATCCCAGGTACTGAAAATTTTCTAGTAACAGTCTACATCTTCTAGACGTGACCTTAATCAAAAAAGTAGTTTTACATATGTCTTATTGATAATATCTTGAGTTTAGATTGTCCCTCCCCTGCCCTTTTGTATGCATTCTCTTCCCATGGCCTCGCTTTAGGCCATTCCTCCCTGTACTCAGTTCTTCTACTTACATATGTGTATTACCATACACTTAAGTCCTTCCCTTTCTTCCTCCCTTATAGCCTTTTACCCGCTTACTGGTTTCTGGTACCTATTTTTGGTTCCAGTTCATACACAAGTCTATACATTGGTAGCTAGGATCCACATATGAGAGAGAACATGTGACGTTTGGCTTTCTGAGCCTGGGTTACCTCACTAAGTATAATCCTTTCCAGATCCATCCATTTTCCTGCAAATTTCATAATTTCATTTTTCTTTACTGCTGAATAGAACTCCATTGTGTAAATGTACCACAACTTTATTATCCACTCATCTGTGGACGGACATCTAGGCTGCTTCCATTTCTTAGCTATTGTGAATAGAGCAGCAATAAACATGGTTTTGCAAGTATCTCTAAGGAAGTGAGAAGAGTCCTCTGATATATGCCTAGGAGTGCTATAGCTGGATCATATGGTAAATCTATTTCTAGCTGTCTCAAGAACCTCCACACTGATTTCCACAGTGGCTGACCAGCTTACATTCCCACCAACAGTGTAGAAGTGTTCCTGTTTTTCCGCATCCACGCCAACACTTATTGTCATTTGTTTTCTTGATGGCAGCCATTCTGACAGGAGTGATATGGAATCTCAAAGTGGTTTTAATTTGCATTTCCCTGATGGCTAAGGATGTAGAACATTTTTTTAGATGTTTATATGCCATCTGTATTTCATCTTCCATGAATTCTCTATTTAGTTCTGTAGCCCATTTTTTTAACTGGGTTGTTTGAATTCTTGTTATTCTGTTTTTTGAGTTCTTTGTATATTCTGGATATTAATCCTCTGTCAGATGAATAACTGGCAAAGATTTTCTCCCATTCTGTAGGTTGTCTTTTTGCTCTATTCACAGTGTCCTTTGCTGTACAAAAGCTTTGTAATTTTATAAGGTCCCAGTGGTTGATTAGTGCTTTTATTCTCTGAGCAATTGAGTTATATTCAGAAAGTCCTTGCCTATTCCAATATGTTGAAGAGTTTCCTACTTTTTCCTCTAGCATTTTCAGAGTTTCAGGTCTGATATTAAGGTCCCTGATCCATTTGGACTTGATTCTTGTGCAAGGAGAGAGACAAGGATCTATGTTTATCCTTTTACAAACAGATGTCCAATTTTCCCAGCACCACTTGTTAAAGAGGCTATCTTTTTCTCCAATGAGTATTTTTGGCATTTTTGTCAAAAATCAGGTAGCTGTAGCTGTCTGGATTAATATTTGGGTCTTCTATTCTGTTCCATTGATCTACCTGTCTGTCCTTGTGCCAGTACCATGCTGTTTTTGTTACTATGGCTTTGTAGTATAACTTAAAATCGGGTATGGTTATACCACCTGCCTGATTTTTGTTATGCAAAATTGTTTTGGCTATTCGAGGTTTTTTGTGTTTCCAGATGAATTTTAGTATTGTTTTTTCTATTTCTGTGAAGAATGCTATTGGGATTTTAATGGGGATCGCATTAAATGTGTAGATTGCTTTTGGTAAGATTGACATTTTCACTATATTGATTCTTCCAATCCAGGAGCATGGAATGTCTTTCCATTTCCTTGTGTCTTCTGCAATTTGTCGCTTTATTTTTTTTTTAGTTCTCATTGTAGAGATCCTTTTGATTTGGGCAGAGCAGATCTCTTCAGCTCCTTGGTTAAGTTTATTCCAAGGTATTTTATTTTTTTGAGGCAATTGTGAATGGGAGAGATTCCCTGATTTCATCCTCTGCATTTTTTGTTGTTAGTGTATAGAAAAGCTACTGATTTCTGTGTGTTTATTTTGTATCCTGCTACATTGCTAAAAGTGTTTATCAGCTCTAATAATTTGCTGGTAGAGTCCTTAGGATCTGTTATGTATAGAATCATATCATCTGCAAATAATGATAATTTGACCTCTTCCTTCCGATTTGTATCCCCTTTATGAGTGTCTCTTGCCTTACTGCTATGGCTAAGACTTCTAGTACTATATTAAATAGTAGTGGGAAAGTGGACACCTTTGTCTTGTTCCTGAATTTAGAGGAAAAGCTTCAAGTTTTTCCCCATTTAGTATTATGTTGGCTGTAGGTTTGTCATAAATAGCTTTTATTATGTTGAGATATGTTCCTTCTATTCCCAGTTTCTGTAATACTTTCACCATGAAGGGGTGTTGGATTTTGTCAAATGCCTTTCCTGCATCTATTGAGATGACCAGGTGATTTTTGTCCTTCAGACCATTTATATGGTGTATTACATTTATGGATTTGTGTATGTTGAGCCATCACTGCATCTCTGGGATAAAGCCTACTTGGTCAAGGTGAATAATCTTTTTAATATATTCTTGTATTCTGTTTGCCAGTATTTTGTTGAGAATTTTTGCATCTATGTTCATAAGGGAGATTGGTCTATAATTTTCTTTTTTTGATCTGTCTTTGTCCAGTTTGTGTATCGGGGTGATGCTGGCTTCATAGAAGGATTTTGGTAGAATTCCTTCCTTTTCTATTTTATGGAAAAGTTTGAGAAGTATTGGTGTTAGATCTTTCAGGAATGTCTGGAAAAATTCAGCAGTGAATCCATCTGGGCCTGGGATTTTTTTAGTTGGGAGACTTGTTATAACTGCTTGGGTCTCTGTGGTTGTTATAGGTCTATTTAAATGGTTTATCTCATCTTGATTTAATTTTGGTAGGTCTAATTTTTATTGATTTTTAATCTTACATACCAAAAAAACCCCACCTGATATTTCCTCCTCCCCATTCCACTTTAGAACTCCAGTCTCCATCATATCCCCTCCCTTTCTCCATTAGTCTCTCTCCTAATTTGATGACATCATCTTTCTCTTCTATTTTGAGGGTCTTGCAAAGGTATTGCTAGGCACTGCAAGATCATGGATATCGAGGCCAATTTCTGTCTGGGCAGCTGCATAGTAAGAGGTCATATCCTTCCTTTGGCTCTTCCATTCTATCCGCCCCTCTTCCGCAATGGTCCCTGAGCCACTGGAGGATGTGACAGAGGTGTTTCAGTGCTGGGCACTCCTCCATCCCTTCTTCTCAGCACTATGTTGCCTTTGTGTCATCCCAGTGGTCATCACCATCTGAAAAGAGAAGCTTCTAGCCAGAAGTGAGAATAGCGTTAATATGTGGACATGAACATTTAGTGTAGTGTCCCCAGGGCAGCTTGGTGGGAATAATATATACATTTAGTCAGACATGAGCAGGCTTATACCCCAAGGCTCATGACCTCACCTACCATAGACTTTTACTTAGGTTTTTCAGTACGGGTATGTATTCCCTCCCGTAGAGAGGGCCTTCAGTCCAATTATGGAGCAGTTGGTTACCCCAAGAGTAGACACGCCACTATTGCACCTGTTCAGTCATTGGGCCTGTCTGGCCAAGCTTGAATATTCAGCATCCACTATTTTCACTGTTGATGGCTTCTGTCTCCCATACGCTGCGTGCAGTGCAGCTTTTTCCAGCTTTCAGTTGGCTGGTCTACAGGGAGAAGGTTTTCTGCTCAGCACCAGCTTGCTTTCTCAGTGTCCTTGCCTCTCAGGCATGAGATGTCTTCAGCAATAGGGTCTTACTATCTATTTCTCTAGGGAAACCAAGGGCTTTGGCAAAAGCCTTAATGTTTTGGAGGCTACCGGGACCTCCTTGGCCAACATCTCACTGGAAGGAGTTCCATCCCAGGTACTGAAAATTTTCTAGTAACAGTCTACATCTTCTAGACGTGACCTTAATCAAAAAGTAGTTTTACATATGTCTTATTGATAATATCTTGAGTTTAGATTGTCCCTCCCCTGCCCTTTTTGTATGCATTCTCTTCCCATGGCCTCGCTTAGGCCATTCCCTCCCTGTACTCAGTTCTTCTACTTACATATGTGTATTACCATACACTTAAGTCCTTCCCTTTCTTCCCTCCCTTATAGCCTTTTACCCGCTTACTGGTTTCTGGTACCTCTTTTGGTTCCAGTTCATACACAAGTCTATACATTGGTAGCTAGGATCCACATATGAGAGAGAACATGTGACGTTTGGCTTTCTGAGCCTGGGTTACCTCACTAAGTATAATCCTTTCCAGATCCATCCATTTCCCTGCAAATTTCATAATTTCATTTTTCTTTACTGCTGAATAGAACTCCATTGTGTAAATGTACCACAACTTTATTATCCACTCATCTGTGGACGGACATCTAGGCTGCTTCCATTTCTTAGCTATTGTGAATAGAGCAGCAATAAACATGGTTTTGCAAGTATCTCTAAGGAAGTGAGAAGAGTCCTCTGGATATATGCCTAGGAGTGCTATAGCTGGATCATATGGTAAATCTATTTCTAGCTGTCTCAAGAACCTCCACACTGATTTCCACAGTGGCTGGACCAGCTTACATTCCCACCAACAGTGTAGAAGTGTTCCTGTTTTTCCGCATCCACGCCAACACTTATTGTCATTTGTTTTCTTGATGGCAGCCATTCTGACAGGAGTGATATGGAATCTCAAAGTGGTTTTAATTTGCATTTCCCTGATGGCTAAGGATGTAGAACATTTTTTTAGATGTTTATATGCCATCTGTATTTCATCTTCCGTGAATTCTCTATTTAGTTCCAGAGCCCATTTTTTAACTGGGTTGTTTGAATTTTGTTATTCTGTTTTTTGAGTTCTTTGTATATTCTGGATATTAATCCTCTGTCAGTTGAATAACTGGCAAAGATTTTCTCCCATTCTGTAGGTTGTCTTTTTGCTCTATTCACAGTGTCCTTTGCTGTACAAAAGCTTTGTAATTTTATAAGGTCCCAGTGGTTGATTAGTGCTTTTATTCTCTGAGCAATTGGAGTTATATTCAGAAAGTCCTTGCCTATTCCAATATGTTGAAGAGTTTCCCTACTTTTTCCTCTAGCATTTTCAGAGTTTCAGGTCTGATATTAAGGTCCCTGATCCATTTGGACTTGATTCTTGTGCAAGGAGAGAGACAAGGATCTATGTTTATCCTTTTACAACAGATGTCCAATTTTCCCAGCACCACTTGTTAAAGAGACTATCTTTTCTCCAATGAGTATTTTTGGCGTTTTTGTCAAAAATCAGGTAGCTGTAGCTATCTGGATTAATATTTGGGTCTTCTATTCTGTTCCATTGATCTACCTGTCTGTCCTTGTGCCAGTACCATGCTGTTTTTGTTACTATGGCTTTGTAGTATAACTTAAAATCGGGTATGGTTATACCACCTGCCTGATTTTTGTTATGCAAAATTGTTTTGGCTATTCGAGGTTTTTTGTGTTTCCAGATGAATTTTAGTATTGTTTTTTCTATTTCTGTGAAGAATGCTATTGGGATTTTAATGGGGATCGCATTAAATGTGTAGATTGCTTTTGGTAAGATTGACATTTTCACTATATTGATTCTTCCAATCCAGGAGCATGGAATGTCTTTCCATTTCCTTGTGTCTTCTGCAATTTGTCGCTCGAGTTTTTTATAGTTCTCATTGTAGAGATCCTTCACTTCCTTGGTTAAGTTTATTCCAAGGTATTTTATTTTTTTGAGGCAATTGTGAATGGGAGAGATTCCCTGATTTCATCCTCTGCATGTTTGTTGTTAGTGTATAGAAAAGCTACTGATTTCTGTGTGTTTATTTTGTATCCTGCTACATTGCTAAAAGTGTTTATCAGCTCTAATAATTTGCTGGTAGAGTCCTTAGGATCTGTTATGTATAGAATCATATCATCTGCAAATAATGATAATTTGACCTCTTCCTTCCGATTTGTATCCCCTTTATGAGTGCCTCTTGCCTTATTGCTATGGCTAAGACTTCCAATACTATATTAAATAATAGTGGAGAAAGTGGACACCCTTGTCTTGTTCCTGAATTTAGAGGAAAAGCTTCAAGTTTTTCCCCATTAAGTATTATGTTGGCTGTAGGTTTGTCATAAATAGCTTTTATTATGTTGAGATATGTACCTTCTATTCCAAGTTTCTGTAGTACTTTCACCATGAAGGGGTGTTGGATTTTTGTCAAATGCCTTTTCTGCATCTATTGAGATGACCATGTGATTTTTGTCCTTCAGACCATTTATATGGTGTATTACATTTATGGATTTGCGTATGTTGAACCATCCCTGCATCTCTGGGATAAAGCCTACTTGGTCAGGGTGAATAATCTTTCTGATATATTCTTGTATTCTGTTTGCCAGTATTTTGTTGAGAATTTTTGCATCTATGTTCATGAGGGAGATTGGTCTATAGTTTTTTTTTTGATCTGTCTTTGTCCGGTTTGGGTATCAGGGTGATGCTGGCTTCATAGAAGGATTTTGGTAGAATTCCTTCCTCTTCTATTTTATGGAAAAGTTTGAGAAGCATTGGTGTTAGATCTTCCAGGAATGTCTGGTAAAATTCAGTAGTGAATCCATCTGGGCCTGGGCTTTTTTAATTGGGAGACTTTTTATGACTGCTTGGATCTCTGTGGTTGTTATAGGTCTATTTAAATGGTTTATCTCATCTTGATTTAATTTGGTAGGTCATATAAATCAAGGAAATCATCCATTTCTTTCAGGTTTTCAAACTTAGAGGCATATATATTCTTAAAGTATGTCCGTATGATTTTCTGAATTTCTTTGGTATCTGTTGTGATGTTGCCTTTTTCATCTCTAATTTTATCAATTTTTGTCTCTTCTCTCTTTCTTTTGGTCAGATTTGCTAAGGGTTTGTCAATCTTGTTAATCCTTTCAAAGAACCAACTCTTTGTTTCATTGATTTTTTTGATTGTTTTTTTGGTTTCCATTTCATTAATTTCTGCCCTAACCTTTATTATTTCTTCCCGTCTACTGATTTTTGGTTTGCCTTGTTCTTCTCTTTCCAAGGCCTTAAGGTGAAGCATTAAATTGTTTAGTTGTGAACTCTCTAGTTTCTTAATATAGGCACTTAGAGCTATAAATTTCCCTCGTAGGACTGCCTTCATTGTGTCCCACAGGTTTTGGTATGTTGTATTCTCATCATCATTTGATTCTATGAATTTCTTGATTTCCTTCTTAATTTCTTCAATGACCCATGCGTCATTCAATAATGTACTGTTTAGTCTCCATGAATTTCTGTATGCTCTGTAGTTTTTCTTGTTGTTGATTTGCAGTTTAATCCCATTGTGGTCAGATAGCATACAAGGGATTATTTCAATTTTCCTGTATTTGTTGAGATTTGATTTGTGTCCTATCATATGGTCTATTTTAGAGAATGACCCATGTGCTGCTGAGAAGAATGTATATTCTGCAGTATTTGGATGGAATATTCTGTATATATCTGTTAGGTCCATTTGTTCCATGATATCATTTAATGCAGTTGTTTCTCTGTTTATTTTTTGTTGGGTAGACCTGTCAAGTGATGAGAGCGGGTATTGAAGTCACCCACTACTATTGTGTTAGGTGTTATTTCTGACCTTAAGTCCGATAGTGTTTGTTTGATGTAATTGGGGCCCCGTGTTGGGAGCATAAATGTTTAGGATTGTGATATCCTCCTGTTGGAGTGTTCCTTTAATCAGTATAAAGTGACCTGCTTTATCTCTCCTCACTAATGTTGGTTTGAAGTCTATCCTGTCAGAAATTAGAATGGCAACCCCTGCTTGTTTTCTGGGTCCATTTGCTTGATATATCTTTTCCAGCCTTTCACCCTAAGAATGTTTCTATCTTTTATTCGGATGTGAGTTTCCTGAAGGCAACAGATGGTAGGATCCTGCTTTTTAATCCAGTCTGCAAGTCTATGTCTTTTGATTGGGGCATTGAGGCCATTGATATTAAGAGTTATTATTGAAAGATATGTATTTGATCTGTCCATTTTTCTTGTTTTGTAGTTCTTCCTGGTTTTCTTTTTACTCACTTGTTCTAACTGTTGAATATGATTTCTTTTTCCTATTTCCTGCTGTGTGTGTTTTGCTTTTTCTTCAGCATGAATGATTCCTGCAAGTATTTTCTGTAGAGCTGGCTTAGTTGTCATAAATTCCTTTAGCCTGTCTTTGTTGTGGAATGTCCTTATTTCTCCATCAATTTGGATAGAAAGCTTTGCAGGATAAAGTAATCTTGGTTGACAGTTTTATCTTTCAGAACTTGGAATACATCACTCCAGGCCCTCCTGGCTTTTTAGGGTTTGTGTTGAGTAATCTGCTGTGACCCTGATGGGTTTCCTAAAAATGTCATTTGCTTTTTCTCTCTAACTGCTTTCAGTATACTTTCTTTGGTTTGTGTATTTAGTAGTTTAATTATAACATGGCGAGAAGAGGTTCTTTCTAGGTTTTGTCTGTTTGGTGTTCTAAATGCTTCTTGTATCTGCATTGGCATTTCTTTCCCAATTTGGGGAAAATTTTCTTCTATGATTTTATGGAAAACACCTACTAAGCCTCTGGATTGAAATTCTTCCCCTTCTGCTATACCTTGAATTCTTATGTTTGATCTTTTCAAGCTACTGATTTCTGTGTGTTTATTTTGTGTCCTGCTATGTTGCTAGAAGTGTTTATCAGCTCCAACAGTTTCCTGGTAGAGTCTTTAGGGTCCTTTGTGTGTAGAATCATATCTTCTGCAAATAATGATAATTTGGTCTCTTCCTTTCAAATTTGTTACCTCTTTTATGAGTGTCTATTGCCTTATTGCTGTAGCTAGGACTTCCAGTATTATATTGAATACAAGTGGGGACAGTGGACACCCTTGTCTTGTTACTGAATTTAGTGGAAAACCTTTAAGTTTTTCCCCACTTAGTATTATGTTATCTGTAGGTTTGTCATAAATAGCTTTTTATTAGGTTGAGATATGTTTCCCAGTTTCTGTAATACTTTTACCATGAAGGGGTATTGGATCTTGTCAAATGCTTTTTCTGCATCTATTGAGAAGATCATGTGATTTTTGTCCTTCAGGCCATTTATATGGTGTATTACATTTATCGATTTGTGTACGTTGAACCATCCCCGGGAAAAAGCCTAATTGGTGGGGGTTAATAAATTTTCTTGTATATACTTATGTTATGTTTCCAGTATTTTGTTCAGAATTTTTCCATCTATGTTCATGAGGGTGATTTGTCTGTAATTTTCTTTTTTTGTTCTGTCTTTATCTGGTTTTGGTATCAGAGTGATGCTAGCTTCATAGAAGGAGTTCGTTAGAATTCCTTCTTATTCTATTTTATGGAAAAGTTTGAGAAGCATTGGTATTACTTCTTCCATGAAGGTCTGGTAAAATTCAGCAGTGAACCCATCTGGGCCTGGAATTCTTTTGGTTGGGAGACTTTTTATAACTACTTGGATCTCTGTACTTGTTATAGGTCTATTTAAATGGTTTGTCTCATCTTGATTTAATTTTGGTAGGTCATATAATTCAAGGAAATCATCCATTTCTTTCAGATGTTCAAACTTAGGGGCATGTATATTCTTAAAGTATGTCCTTATGATTTTCTGAATTTCTTTGGTGCCTTTTTCATCTCTGATTTTATTAATTTTTTGTCTCTTCTCTTTCTTTTGGTCAGATTTGCTAAGGGTTTATTAATCTTGTTTATCCTTTCAAAGAACTAACTCTTTGTTTCATTGATTGTTTGGATTTTGTTTTGGTTTCTATTTCATTAATTTCTGCCCTAATCTTTATTATTTCTTCCTGTCTACTGGTTTTTGGTTTGCTTTGTTCTCCTTTTTCAAAGTCCTTAAGGTGAAGCATTAAGTTGTTTACTTGTGAACTCTCTAATTTCTTAATATAGGCACTTGGAGCTATAAATTTCCCTCTTAGGACTGCCTTCATTGTGTCCCAAAAGATTTGCTATGTTGTATTCTCATCATCATTTGATTAAATGAATTTATTTATTTCCTTTTTGGTTTCTCAGTTACCCATTCATTACTCAATAGTGTGCTGTTTAGTCTCCATGAATTTCTGTATGCTCTGCAGTATTTCTTGCTGCTGATTTGCAGTTTAATCCCATTGTGATCAGACAGAGTACAAGGGATTATTTCAATGTTCCTGTATTTGTTAAGATTTGCTTTGTGTCCTAATATAAGGTCTATTTTAGAGAATGTTCTGTGTGCTTCTGAGAAAAATGTGTATTCTGCAGAATTTTGATGGAATGTTCTATAGATATCTGTTATGTCCATTTTTCCATGGCATAATTTAATCTAGATGACTCTCTGTTTACTTTTTATCAGGATGACCTGTCCATTGATAAGAGTGGGGTATTGAAGTCACCAACTACAATTATGTTTGATATTATCTGTGACCTAACATCTAACAGTGTTTGATGAAACTGGGAGCCCCCATGTTAGGTGCATATACATTAGGATTGTAATGCCCTCCTTTTTGGAGTGTTCCTTTAATCAGTATAAAGTAACCTTCTTTATGTTTCCTCATTAATGTTGGTTTGAAGTGTATCCTTTCAGATATTAGGATTGCAAGCCCTGCCTGTTTCCTAGGCCCATTTGCTTGAAATGCCATTTTCCATCCTTTCCTCCTAAGACAGTGTCATTATTTATTGAGAGAGGAAACAAAGGGCACGATCCTGCCTTTTAATCCAATATGCAAGCCTGTGTCTTTTGGTTGGGATATTGAGGCCATTGATATTAAGAGTTATTATTGAAAGGTATGTATTTATCTTTGCCATTCCTCTTGTTTTGTAATGTTCCTGTTTTCTCTTTACTCACTGGTTGTGTTTTTTGAGCATGGTTTGTTTTTACCTATTTCCTCCTGTGTGTAGTTTTCTTTCTCTTCAGCACGAAGGATTCCTTAAAGTATTTTCTGTAGAGCTAGTTTAGTTGTCATAGATTCATTTAGCCTGTTTTTGTTGTGGAATGTCCTTATGTCTCCTTCAATTTGGATAGATAGCTTTTCAGGGTAAAGTAATCTTGGTTGACATTTTTTATCTTTCAGAACTTGGAATACATCATTCCAAGCCCTTTTGGCTTTTAAAGTTTGTGTTGAGTAATTTGCTGTTATTCTGATGGGCCTGCCTTTGTAGGTGATTTGCTTTTACTCTGTACTTGCTTTCAATATATTTTCTTTGGTTTGCATGTTTAGTAGTTTAATTATAACATTGGGAGGAGATGTTTTTTCCAGGCTTCGCTTGTTTGCTGTTCTTGAAGTTTCTTTTATCTGCATTGGCCTTTCTTTCCCAATTTGGTGAAAATTTTCTTCTATGATTTTGTTGAAAAGACCTACTAAGCCTCTGGATTGGAATTTTTCTCCCTTTACTATACTCTGAATTCTTATGTTTGACCTTTTTGTACTATCCTGGACATCATGAAATACCCATTCATACCTTTATTGGACTATATTAGGCCTGCCACCTGGTCTTCTAGTTTAGATATTCTGTTCTCTCCTTCATCCATTCTATTGGTGAGACTTTCCACAGTTTTTCTTTTTCTTTTTTTTTTTTTTTTTTTGGACAGAGTCAGAGAAAGAAAGAGAGAGAGAGATAGAGAATGGGCATGCCAGCGGCCTCTCAGCCACTGTGAACAAACTCCACACACATATAGTCCCTCTTGTGGGCAAGTTCAGCATTGCACACGTGTGTTCCTTTACATCTGGCTAAACATGGGATCTGGAGAATCACATGGGCACACTTTGTCTTAGCAGGCAGGTGCCTTAACCACTAAGCCATCTCTCCAGCCTTCCACAGAGTTTTTTATTTGACTGACTGTGTTCTTCAGAGCTGGAATTTCAGCCTGGTTTTTCTTCAGTGTTTCTATTTCCTTATTCATGTCTTGTTATGACCTCCTTATTTCATTAAGCTGATTTCCTGTGTTCTCTTTCAGGAGTTTCTTTTCTTCTTTAATTCCTTTGTTTTCTTCTTTGATTCCTTTCATTTCTTCTTTGCGTATAGATAACATCATTAAAAAAATCTTTGTCAGGCATTGATTCATGTTTCCCTAGTCTATCTGGGTTTCTCACCACCAACTCTTCCCCAGGATGCACTTCCTTGTGGGTCACTCAGACATTGACAGACTCTAAATACCATGTACTGTCTTACTGCATGACATTATTTAGGCAAATCCCCTTCCAGCCAGGTCCCTGTGTGTGTATACTTCCTTAGGACTCACTTTGATCTCACAAGGCAGTGGTGGGGTGCTAAATGTGCCCCTCTCACTAGAGTCTTTAAAGCATAAGGTAGCCCTTCTGAAATCAGAGTATCAGAGACATTATGCTTTATACCTAAGCATATATGATCTTTAAGTGTGGCCTTATTAATTTCCAAACATAAACTTTAAAGATCCTGGAATAGCCTGTGAACATTGCTGCAGGGTGATGAGTGAAGGATACTTTATGCCCCAGAATGTAGACATGAAGAGTTAGTGCCTGGCTTCCTAAGCCAATGGCAAGAGGTGGTAACCCATTATAACCATGTAAACTGTGCACTGCCCCCTTCCCAATTTTCTGTATCACTTAGCTCTTGGGTTCTGTCCCCCAAGATTGCCTGACCTTTCATCTCCTGGAACCCTCATATCTGATTTCCAGGCTGTTGCAAACTGGTGCTTGTGTAACTGATCACTGAGATGATTTTATATCTGTTCCTGGGTCATAAGGTTCCATTCTCTCTCCCAGGTACCCAGAATGCCATTGTATTGTATCTGAAAATTGTTGGATCTAGCAGCCTTAGGTGACCCCCACCTGTCACTGGTCATTTGGAAGTTACTCATCCTACCCAGGAGTTGTGGTCAGTTCCACAGTGCTGGGATGAACTTAGAAACCAGACACATTTTTCTGGGAAGAACTGGATTTACTTCAGGCTTTTAGATCCAGAGGAAGTTTCATCATTGCAGAAGAGGCTGGCTCCCTTTCACATGTCCAAGAAGAGAGATACCATCAAGTAGCCAGAACTGCAAGCAAGCACAAATGGGCAGCATAAACAATGGGGTCCCAGACAGAGTTTATACTGCTTTCTTACACCTTTGGGCTGTAATTGATATACAACCCCAAACACACCTAAGGGTTGGACCATAGTGTTTTCCACCAGTAACACCATCTCCAGCCATGAAGCTGGATACAACTTTAGTAAAACTCCTGAGTCTGTTGGGGGACATGCATTCGAACTACCACACCAGGCAAGGTTGTCACAGGTCCAGTGGTGTGTTATAGCCATAAGACATAGGTCTATGAAACCCCAGGGCAGCAGCATGGTGGTTGAGTTTGTGGTATCATTGATCTGGATGAACAGTTCCTTGGGCCTCATGTCCATGGTTTTTCCACAAGGCTTTGATATCTGGTAATGGGGTCATGGGAGTCAGACAATGCAGCAGTAATGTGGTGTGGTTGGGAAGTGGGTTTCACCAGGAACCTTGTCAGCAGCTGAACAGGAGGGACTTTGGTCAGCCCAGGTGACAATGGCCACCCACTACCCCAGGGCAGCCAGTCCTCTTGTGTTTTCTGAACTGTCTTGCAGTCTCTCACTGCAACTACCAAAGCAAGCACAGGTCACACACAGTTCACCTGTGAAGCTTTGTATGTGCTTCTAGGTTTTTGTCTTAGGTTGTTTACCTTGGTATGTATAATCTGTGTCTCTGAATCTCTGTGATTCCATTTGACGGTCCTAATCCAGGTATGAGTGTGGCTCCACTTTTTTTCTCCTGTCCCTAGCCCATTCATCTCTGTTATCTCTATGTCTTGCATACTTGTTCTTCATGAAACTTTTCCTTTAGGTCCTGGGGCCTCTAGGTCATGGATTGATGTCAGGATGTCCACTTCTTCAGTGGAGGCTTTTGATAAATCATGTTTCCTCTCTGAGCCATTTATGCATATGTCTGTGTGTTTTCTTTGTCTGAGAAGGGACTTTATCCTGCTTGAATGATTAACCAGGAAGAAGGATTCTAGGAGCAGCTGTGTGCAGAGGCTTCACCTCTTCCCACCTCCTTTGGTCTATATCTGTGTGTAATTAGTGGCCTGTTAATGTGAAATCGGAAAGGGATACTATCCTGTAGTTCAAATCTGCCCTCAAACCCAGGCAGTATAGGCCTGTATTCCTGGCTATTGTGGAGGCTTTGGCAGGAAGAAATGTACCAAGTTTAGAGGTTCTTGTAAGACAGAAAATCTCCCAGTTATATCTTGGCAAGTTAGTGAGATGCTGTCTCAAAACAACAAACAACAGCAGAAAACTAAGGGGTATGGTTCAGTAGACTAACACTAGAATGTAGTCCTTTCCTTGATTTATAGAATTTATGATCCATTTCTAATCATCTTTTTCCAGTGGGATGCCAGAAAAGCAAGTTACCACTCTTACAACTGAGTTTGTGCTGAACAGTGTGATGAAGTCACTCCCTGCCTGCTAAGATAGTGAGGCCACAGTAAGGCAGTGTAAAGAATGTTGTTGGAGACGTGTCTGGTGTAGCATGAACCAGTGGTGTGTAATTCTTGCTTTGGAGTGTTATGACCATGTGGCCTCCACAGTCCCATCCTCCTCTCTGTGCTTGCCAGGGGTGACTCCTCTTCCTGAGTGTGGAATGCTGACACGTCCCATAGAAATCTTCCAGGGAACCTCGCATTCTTCCTGGAACAATGAGTAGCCAGCTGGTGTTGTGGTGTCCCTGGGGGAAAGGTGAGCAAGGAATGCCCCACTGGGCATTTCTGTCCATGGAGACTCAGGGTTGCACTAAGGAAAATCCCAGGATAAAATACATGGTTTGCTCTCACAGAGGACTTGCTTCTACTAATCCCTGGGAAGGTGGAGAGGGGGAAGCTTCTGGCTCTGGTCATCAGGCAGCTCCAGCAGAGTGAGAAGGGGCAACAAAGAAGCATCTAGTAAAGCATGGTGATGCACCCTTCTCATTCCAGCACCGAGGCGATGAGATTGCTGTGAACTTGAAGTCAGTATAGGCTTCATAGTTTTCGGTAACCACCCTGACCTCCATAGCAAGTCCCAGTCTTCCACCTCCCCTCGCCCATGAACGGTGTGGAAGGGCATGGGAGCACATCTGCCATCTCAGAACTTGGCAGGCAAAGACAGGAGAATAATTAGTTCAAGCCCAACCTCTGCCACTTGTAAGGCATAATAGGGTGGAAGACCGTGAAGAGAAAAGAGAAAAGAAAAGTGAGGCAGTTGGGAGAAGGGAAGAAGGAGCTGGAATGAGAAAAAAACTTAAGTAATGAGTTTCTCATGACTCTCCTCCCAGCACTTGTGAAAATGATGCAGGAGGGTTGCTGTGAATACAAGGCCGTACAGGACTGTACAGCTAGATGCTGTCTCAAAATACGGAGAAGGAAGGAGGGAGGGTCTGTGAGAGAAGAATAGAATGACAGATTGAGATGGATAGATTTTTTTCCCTCCACTACAGGAGTAGAACTCCTCTAGGGGAAAAAGAAGGTCTCTAGTATTCATCATTTCTCTTCCCCCTTTTAGGTGAAACTAGTGGAAATCAACAACACAAAATAATAGTTTATACTAATCTTTGATTTAATAAGGTGTTAATGTCAGAAAAAAAAACCAAACATGATTTATATTCTCCTCAGAATAATTTAGACAACCATGCAAAAGGAACATACCCTTCCGGGGAAAGCACAATGAGGAAAGTGTGGGTACTAAAGAGAGATATAATAGTCCCAAAAGGTTCATCTTCCCACTTGTCAATACATGAGTAAATTGTTCTGTGATTTCAATTAATGTTCTTTTATCTATCCATTTCTGTGAACATTGCATGAGAACAATGGGTACCACAGATAACCAATGTTTTATACTGTGTGTTTCATAGCCTTCACAACATAAATGTCATGGTTTACAAAGTTTAAGGTAAAATATAAAAATTAAAGTACATGAAAACTCATTTTGTTTGTTTTTGGTTTTTCGAGGTAGGGTCTCACTCTGGCTCAGGCTGACCTGGAATTCACTATGTAGTCTCAGGGTGGCCTTGAACTCTCGGCAATCCTCCTACCTCTGCCTCCCGAGTGCTGGGATTAAAGGTGTGCAAGCCACTACGCCCGGCTTGAAAACTCATTTTTTATACTGATATTTATTACTCAGCTATTTCTTATTTGTTATATTATCCTTTCCTTGAAATCTTGCACTGCACATTTGGTCAACATTGTCACATGAATTGATTCTTTGTTAAGGAATATTTTATTCCAAGGATTAAGAAAGTCACAGTTAAATGTAGCCTACACTTTGGCAAAATTTGAGAGGCTTCCTAGTGCTTTATTTCATTTTAGCTGTAATTCCGTAGATAGATTTATGTATTTTTAATATTTATGTTTATTTATTTATTTGAGAGAGAGAATGAATGGGTGCATTAAGTCCTCCAGCCATAGCAAATGAACTCCAGACACATACACCACCTTGTACATCTTATGTGGATTCCGGGGAATTGAACCTGCTTCCTTTGGCATTGCAAGCAAGTGCCTTAACTGCTAAACCATCTCTCCAGCCCAGATTTATGTTTTTATGTTTTTAAATTTATTTATTTATTTATTTATTTATTTATTTATTTATGAGAGAGAATAGTCTCACCTGTGAACTACAGACACATGTGCCAACTCGTTATCTGGTTTACATGGGTACTGAGCAATTGAACCCAGGTCCTTAGGCTTTGCAGGCAAATGACTTAACTGCTGAGCCATCTCTCTAGCTCTAGATTTATGCTTTTACATTTAGAGTTCTACTATGTTGTTTTCAAAACAGATATTATAGCATAATGTAAATTAGATACCATGGCAGCAGTGAAATTGTCCATTAATGAAATGATCTATGATCCTGATCTCATAAACCAATGTTGAGGAAAATGGTATGAGGCTATTTCTTTATTATGCATATATAATCCTTTCTAATATTATTTCCAATATTAGACAAAACTGATGAATTTCAACAACACAAAGTAATATTTCCTACTCATCTATGATTCACTAAGTTCATATTGAAGTTCATATTAAAGAGTTATTATATTTCTTTTCAAAATCATGTAGACAACCAAAGAGAAAGAATCTACCATTCTAAAATAAACATCATCACTGATGAATGTGAGACAACAAAAGAAAGGAATACTAGTCTCAACAGCTTCACCCGCACACATAGGAATACATAGGCCCATGGTTCAGTGGTTTCATTAATCACCATTTGTCTATCAGTTTCTGTGAGGACAATGGGTTTATACTCAAGAGTTAACAGTTCTATGCAATGTAAAAGTCATGATTTAAAAATTGGAGCTAGGACTGAAGAAATGGCTTAGCAGTTAAGGTGCCTGCCTCCTAAGCCTAAGAACACTGGTTCCAATCTCCAGGTCCCACGTTTAGCCAGATGTAGTGTTGCAAGGGCACAATGCCACACTTGACCACAAGGGGGCACATGCATGTGGATTTCGTTCACAGCAGCTGAGAGGCTGCTGGCGTGCCCATCTCTATCTGTCTTCCTCTCCCTCTCTCTCTGTCTTTCTCTGTGTCTCTCTCCAAAAAAAAAAAAAAAAAAATGGAGCTAAAACCTGAAAATTAAAATCTATACATATTTCCTAGTGGTTTTCCATACTGATATTTATTATTCAGGTATGTCTTTTTCATTAAGTAATGTTTTCCATAGAATCTTGGTTTGCAATTTGGTCAACACTGTCATGAGTTTATTTTATTTATTTTTATTTATTTGTTATTATTTGAAAGAGACAGAGAGAGAGAGAGAGAGGGAGAGAGAGAGAGAGAGAGAGAGAGAGAGAGAGAGAGAGAGAGAGAGAGAAAATGGGTGCACCAGCAGCCTCTCAGCCACTGTGAATGAACTCCAGATGCTTGCACCCCCTTGTGGGCAAGAGCAGCATTGTGTGCTTTTGTCACTTATGCGTCTGGCTAAACGTGGGACCTGGATATCAAATGGGCATTCTTAGGCTTGGCAGGCAGGTGCCTTAACCACTAAGCCATCTGTCCACCCTCATGAGTTTATTTTTATTTTGCTCCAGTTATTAAGGAAGTCACAATGAAATTTACAATTTGGCAATTTAAAATTTTTTATTTTATTTCTTTAAGAGGGGCATATATAGAGAGAATGGGCATGCCAGGCTTCTAGCAATTGCAAACAAACTCCAGATTTTTGTGTCACTCTGTGCATCTGGTTTAGATGGGCATTGGGGAATAGAACCTGGGTCCTTGGGCTTTCCAGGCATGAAACTTAACCACTAAGCCATCTCTCCAGCTCCAGTTGACAGTCTTTGTGAGCACATTCTAATTCCTTCTTGTGTACCTGCAAGTGTAGATTTATATTTTAACATGCAGAGATCTCTCATGTTTATGTCAACGCAGACATTATAGATTGATTATCATGATGGCACCAAAATGTTCCACTACCAAAATGAGCTATGACCCTAATCTCATATACCAATTCTGACAGACAGTATATAAGACCATATATATATAATTTCTCTTTCCAGTTTTAGATGAAACTGATGGATATCAGCAACATGACGTAATTCACTAAGCTGGTCATGATTGTAGTATAAAAAGTATTAATTTTTTCTTCAAAACCATGTAGGTAACCAAGGAGAAAGAACATTCCATTCTGAAAGAAGCATCAATGACGAATGTAAGGTGACTAAAGAAAGGTGTACTGGTCCCAATTGATTCACCTGTCCATGAAGAAATACAAATATCAGTGGTCCAGTGCTTTCCTTAGTCTTCACTCATCTATCAATTTATGTAAACACTGATACAATGATCAATATTCAAAGATAACAAATCTTTTTTTGGAGAGAGACAGAGAGAGAGGGGAGAGGAAGACAGATAGAAATGGGTGTGCCAGCACCCTCTTAGCTGCTGTGAACGAAATCCAGATGCGTGTGCCCCCTTGTGGTCAAGTGCAGCATTGCGCCCTTGAGTAACTTTGCATCTGGCTAAACGTGGGACCTGGAGATTGGAACCAGAGTTCTTAGGCTTAGGAGGCAGGCGCCTTAACTGCTAAGGCATTTCTCCAACCAGATAACAAATCTTTTACACTCAGTGTTTGACCGTTTTACTCAATCCAATAGTAAGGATTTCAAAAGTATAAGCTACAACATGAAAATAAAACATGAAAACATTTCAACATTTTATCATACTGAGTTAGGTCTAACATTCAGATATGTGCAACAAGTAATGTGTTTGGGTCCACTTAGAATTAAAACAATCAGGGCTGGAGAGATGGCTTAGTGGTGAAGGCATTTGCCTGCGAAGCCAAAGGACCCAGGTTTGACTCCCAGGACCTACGTAAGCCAGATGCACAAGGGGGAGCATGCATCTGGAATTTGCTTGCAGTGGCCAGAGGCCCTGGCTTGCCCAATATCTCTCTCTCTCTACCTTTCTATTTCTGTATCTCTCACTCAAATAAATAAAAGTAAAATATTTTTTAAAAAAAGAATTAAAACAATCAAGCTCAGTGGACAAATTACTCACTGCTTAAGGATGAGTACCTGGGTTGAGTCTCAGACCCCACCTAAGAAGCCAAAAGCCATGGTGGGTTTCTGTGATCCCAGCATGCTGACAGTGACTGTGAGGTGGGAGGTGGAGACAGGAGACGTTCCTAGAAAGCTCAATGAGAGCACAGCCAAGAAACACAGAATGAGAATCCAGACAGAGAGATGCCACCTCAAATGAGGTAGAAAGGCAAAGGACTGAGCAACAAGTTGTACTTTGTTCACCATATGTACATGTCATTTCATGTACATGTGCACACGATTGTGCACACACATGAACATGTCTATTCACACAAGCACATACACGCTAAGTAAAACCAAATAGGACAAAGCAAAACAATTGGAGGTTGAGATGACTCAGTGAAAACTCTCTTGGCAAGTAAGCACAAGGATGAGAGTTTGGGTCACCAGCACCCACTCAAATTCCTCCAGCATGTGTCTGCCTGCCTATTATCCCAGGGACTGGGGATGGAGGATGCTGTGGCAAGATGACTAGCTCGACTATCTGACTCTGTAAACTATGTGTTCAAGTTTAAGACTGTGCCTTACTAACTACGGAGGAGAATGATGAAGGAAGATGAAGGATACTAACCTCCGGCCTTGCTGAATACCCAAACCTATGAGAATATGCACACACACCACACATACATGCAACAAATAAATAAATAAACACAGAGTCTTTTGGGTTCTGAGGTAAAATTCAAACCAATAAATTAAATTGAGCATTATGTATGGAGGCATTTGCTAAGATGTTTGTTATTTTGAGAAATTGCAACTTGTACTTCTTTTTGGTCTTGCCTTAATTTTTTTTCTTTGCATCTTGCAGTTTTCTGACCATACAAAAGTTTTACCACAGAAAAACCAATGACAATAGAATTAACATGAGGAAAGATTTCACTCAAACTTGCTGGAAAACCTTTCTCTCACAAAGAAATCAAAGTTGTCCCTAGTTAATAACATTTTGGTGGAGGGGAGGAATCTGGTATCTTGTTTACAAAAGACTCTTCAACAAAATAAATGCCAAAGCCATCTAATCATTTTCATAGTCATTCCACTCATTCTTCCATTAGGTGGGCACAGAGCACCAACCACACAGGAATAAATTCAATCTCTTACAACAGGCACTAAAGTAGAAGTAACTAGAATTTGTTGATGTGACCCGCAGATAGAAACTTCATTATCCTATACCTCCATATTAACTCATACTTCTTCCAATTCCACTGCTGTGAATACAACTGTAGCCAATAGTTTTATCCTTGTTTGGGTACAGAAAGTAATTATTTTTAAGCTGAGTGAATGGAAGGTAGACGTACAAGGAAGAGGGAAGATGGGAAGGGAGGTGTAGGTGTGATATCTGTTGCATCACTTAAATCCATTCAGATGCATCTTCCTCCTGAGCCCTCTCTGGAGCACTTTACTTAAACACCAGCTTCTTCTTCCCACCCAATGCTCCTGGTACTCCCTCCCCTTACATCATGTCCCCAAGCACTTCTCACCGTGTGTGTATTAGAGTTTATTGAGACAGCAGCTTCCTCTTTACACTGAATGCTCCTTGTATTCATTCCCCTGCTTCATGTTCCCCAGCATTTCTAAGCATCTGTGTACTACAGAGTTCACTCATTTGCCCTCCTAGCTGGAAGTTCTGGTTGTAGAGGTACTTGCTTGGGGGTTGTCATGGTTCAAGACTGTATGTCTAGCACATGGAGTGTGTCGGGCACTTAGTAGTTATGCCATTGATGTTTGCATGAGTGATCAAGTGAACTATTCAACTCACAGGGACAAGGCAGACACACTCAGAAAAGTACAAGTGGTCTCCACAAGTGGTGACAGTCATAAATCTACACCTCTCAAGAAATATCAGGGGTTTGTTCTTGTTCTGATTTCATGGAAGGACCCTGGCTTCTAGCTCTTCCTTTCCTGACACTCCACCTACCATGAAGTCATGGAACATGGCTAGGAACATAGGAAAGAGTTGTTATCCAATCGAAGGTGTTTCTTACACAACCCAAAATGGTAATGTTGGAGACAACAAGGTTACAATTTTGCTAAACATAAAGCCAAAAGTCACATGTTTCTCTCTCATATGTGGATCCTAGCTACAAATGATTGGACTTCTGTGTGAGTAAAAATAAAACTCAGTAGCAGAAGCCAGTAAGCTATAAATGGGATATAAAGGGAATAGAAATGGAGGGAGGGGGGATTTAATAGGATGGTATTGTACATATGTAAATAGAAGAACAGATTACTGGGGGTGAAAAGGCCTAAGTGAGGTCAGGGGAAGAGATTGAGTAAAGGAATGGTGGAGGGAGGGCTAATCAAAATCTAAGAGGATATAAAAAAACTGATATGGAAACCTACTTTTCTGGACAATGGAACACTCAGAAGCCATAGATTGTTACTAGAAAATTTTCAGTGCCAGGGATGGGATACCTTCCAGTGAGTTGTTGGCCAGTAGGTCACAGGTACCCCTGAAACATTATAGGCCATTGCCAAGGCCCTCCATGGGGACCAGCTGACAGAAAGTTGGAAAAAGCTACACTGCATGCAGGTCAATGGGAGAGAGAAAACACCAGTGAAGGTACTCAACAGTGAACACTGCAAGCTTTAAATTTGTCCAGCCAGGCCAAATGAGCCAACGGGTGCAATAGTGTCATGTCTGTTATGGGGGAAACCAACTGCTCTCTAATTGGACTGGAAACCTGTTCCATGGGAGGGAACACATCCCCGATACTGAAAATGTACGACAGGGGTAGTCATGAGCCCTAAGGGTGTAATGTCTGCTGGTGTCTCGCTAAATGTTTATACTATGCTCACCAAACTGCCCAGTAAGCACTTCTCATAATGTCCCCACCCATATATTAATGCTCCTCTCACTTTTGGTTAGAGAAGCTTCTGTTTTCAGGTGGTGGCAACCTTAGGATGATTCAGAAGGCACTGTGGTGCTGAGATGAAGTGACAGAGGAGTGCTCAGCACTGAAACATCTCAAACCTACCTTCCAATGTTCAGGGTCCATTGAGGAAGAGGGGGCGGAAAGAATATAAGAGCCAAAGAAAGAGTAGGACTCCTTACAACGTGCTCCTCCAGACACAAAATGGCCTGGATATCCATGACCTCGCAGTGCCTGACACTTCCTATATAAAACCATCATAATAGGAGGAAAAGATCATGACATCAAACTAAAAAAAAGAGACTGAGAGGAGGAGGGGATATGATGGAAAGTGAAGTTTCAAAGAGAAAGTGGGGGGAGGGAGGGAAATAACATGGGATATTGTCTACAATTAAATTAGTTATCAATAAAAAATAATAATAAAATTTAAAAAAAAGAATACAATACTTTCAAAGTTTTACATTTTTAACTTTTTATTTAAAGAGGACTCATCCTACAGAATTATGGAGATTTTGTTTGGAAGACTGAGAGCAAGAAGGGAAAAAATAAGCTTATTACATATTCACAAGACATTGATAATGTTTGGATAGATTTCTCTTTTAAGTAAATTTGCTGCATTTTTTCCTGTCAGGTTAGTGTGAATTCCAGAGATACCTCAGGTTCTTGGTCAGGAATGTACTTAAAACACCAAGACACTTTTTAATTTGATTCTACTGTAGAAATTTTGACAAGTCAGGAGGACATTTCTTGGAGAAATAACATGGTTATGATCATCCCACTACAAGGTCTGAAGCTGGGTTTTAAAACAATGACGGAGTATTTAAGAACAGGCATTTTGCTCAGAGCTTGCCATGTAAATATGAACACAAGAAATATTTGTCACTCTTTGACCATAGATATTGTGTGGTGAGTGTCCACTGACTTAATTGATTTTCTGACCCGAAAGATTGGTAAGCCAGATGCATGGGGCACAAGCATCTGGAGTTCATTTGCAGTGGCTAGAGGCCCTGGCATGCCCATTCCTCTCTGTCTGCCTCTCTTCTCTCTCCTTGCAAATAAATAAAAATTAAAATTTAAAAAAAAAAAAAGAAAGAAAGAAATGGGTCTAGATTTCCCAGAGCTCGCTTCTGAGGAGAATGGGGTTGGCATACATTCATTTTATGAAATGAGAGAAAATGCTAATCATAGTTGAATCTTTAATCTGTATTTTAAACACCAGTGGAGGTTGTGATGTGTCATACAGTGAAGAGATGATGGATCATGTAACTGGCTGCTTCTTGGTAGAGATGTGACATTGTGAAGACACTTGTGTCTGCTCTAAAAGCATGAGGGACCTGCATAGATACACCCCTGCCTGAAGTTTTGTGTGGAGGATGTAGAGCTGGGTTGGCTGTCTGTGTTTTCTGCTGACTCTGTGATCTCCATAAAAGAGCAGCATATTGAAAAGAAAGGTGTTCTTGGGTTGTCTCTGTTGTGGCCATTTGAACATGACATGGAGACTTTACTTGTTTCTGAATGCAAATAATGCAGTGTTACCAGCCAAATCTTAGCTTCAGTGTAGAGTCTTCATGGGAGAATTCTTTAGGAAGCAAGAGCAAATGCTCATCCATAGTGAGAGGAGCACACTGCCCACTGCTGTGGAACATCCTGCATGTGACTCGAAGCCAGGGAGAATGTTTAAGAAACTTATTTGTGATTCATGTGGGTGTGTATGGGGAAAACTACAGCATGTAGTCAAAAGCAGAGTGTTCATTCTGCTTTTTAATTGATTTTTCATAATAGTGAGTGAGATGGTTTTGTGTCATCTTGATCTGTTTAAGAATCCACAATGATTCCTCATAAGTGGGTCTCTGAGATTGTTTCCAGGGAGGATTAACTAAAGAAGAATCCTTCCCCCATGGTGAGCCTTTCCCTCACAGGGAGCAGCCTCTCTTGGAGTGGGGCTTTATCTAAGGAAGCTCTGGGAATGAAAGTATGCCCTATTCCTACCTGATTATCATTGCTGCTTGCTGCTTTTCAGTGTGGACTGAAGACCAGTGGCTCTCCAGAAAGCCTCCAGGCCTCCAGATTGGGACTGCTGAGGCATGCAGCCCCTTGAACTGAGCAGCTACTGGGTTCCTTGACTCTCAGGCCTGCAAACTGCTATTGTTGGACTGCCATAATCTAATCTAATAAATTCCCTTTTAATATAATTCATTCTATCTCTTCTGTTCCTCTAGAGAACCCTGACTAATACAGAATGTGGTACCAGGACAGGTTCTAGAGAAACAGGATTGTAAGGATGGATTTTCCTAGTGGGCTTGGTGCTCTCTGAAGTTGGCTATCCAACTTCAGTGCCACTAAAGGCTCTACTGCTAATAAGAAGAGCACTTGTACTGGTAATAAGGAGGGTGCTGAGAATCCATGGTGTGACCTATTTAAAGAACTCCATGAGATAGATGAATTTGGTGATCCTGAGTCCTATCTTGTGAAGAGTGAGGAATTTAGTGACTCTGTATCTAAAACTTTTGAATATTTGTGGGAAAGTAAGTTGAATGACGATGCTGGTTGGTTGCTTCTAGCATCTCTGGATAAACTATTAAGAGGAAATCAGAACCTCAGAAAGGAACTTTCCAATCTTAAGACACACATACATGATCTGAAGGTTTCTAAGGGTGCCCTGGAGGAAAGTCTGCTCTCTAGCCAGAATAGTGCTCAAATTGCAGGAAAAAAAAACCTAAGTTCTCATTGTAAGATCAGCTAATGTGGCAACATAAGCTCAATTCCCAGCCTCATAGGCTACCAGAAGTTAAAGTGAGGGAAGTGATTGGAAAAGAGTGGGATCCTGTGAATTGAGATGGGTATGTGTGGGAAGACCCTGAAGAATCAGGGGGCATTGAACTCTCAGATTCTGAAAGTAGTTGTTTTACATGAGAATGTGACCTCCCCTGTCTGAGCAGCAGTTGCATCCCCATCCTCACACCCTGAAGTATTGCCCTCTCCACCCTTGCCCGAGAGATTAATCTTTTGTCTGAGGAATCAGCAATGACTCGCCCTGCAGGAGGTGCTGATACTCCTCAGTGCCCACCCATCTTCACCTCTAGGCCTATAACCAGACATAAGTCTAGGCAGGCCCCCAAAGGTGAGGTAGAAAGTGTGACACAAGAGGCAGTGAGGTACACTCTTAAAGAACTTCAGGAGTCTTCTAACTTGTACAGGCAGAAGCATGGGGAATATGTGTGGCAATGGCTTTTAAGGGTGTGGGATGATGGAGGAAGCAATGTAAGATTAGATCAGGTGGAATTTATTGAAATGGGCCCACTGACCAGAGATTTTAGATTTGACACTGCAGCTCATGCAGTTGGAAGTGGTGCCAAGAGTTTATTTGATTGGTTGGATGGAGTATGAATCCCAAGATGCCCTACTGTGAATGAGCTCAAGCTGCCTGATATCCCTTGGCTTAATGTTGATGAAGGGATTAAAAGGCTCAGAGAACTTGGAATGCTGGAGTGGATTTGCCATGTACACACATCTTTACCCCCACAATGGGAGCATCCAGAAGATGTGCCCTTCACTAAGACTATAAGAACAGATTTGTGAGGGGAGCCCCAGCGTACTTACAGTTACCAGGAGTTACCATAATATGTCAAGAAGACATCACCGTGGGAGCTGCAGTTGTTGCATTAGGTGGCTTTGAGGCAATTGGTCTAATTGGATCTTGAAATTACAAGGGCCAATGGGGGGAGCACTGACTCGCCAAAGGTGAGGTGAGCATGTTTACCATAGTGGACTGTTGCAGGCAGTTTTGCTTTGCTGGCAGAAATCACCTGACCAAGAGCAGCTTGTGGGGAAAAAAAGGTTTGTTTTGGCTTACAGACTCGAGGGGAAGTTCCATGATAATAGGGGAAATTGATGGCATAAGAAGAGGGTGGACATCACCCCCTGGCCAACATAAGGTGGACAATAGTAACAGAAGACTGTGCCCAAACACTGGCAAGGAGAAACTGGCTGTAATACACATAAGCCTGATCCCCAAAATACACTGCCTCCAGGAGGTGTTAATTCCCAAGTCTCTTTCAGCTGGGAACCTAGCATTCAGAACATGTAAGTTTATGGGGGACACCTCAATCAAACCAACACAAGGACAGTGTAGGCAAAGCAATGCCCCAAAGGTATGACTTGTTTAGACCTTTGGTACTGGCAGATTCATCATGGTGTTGCCAAAAGTGACATAGATAAGAAGCCTACTAAGTTCCTGCTTGATCTGTATAAGCAGAAAAGTTCCAGAGCAAAGAAACAAAAGGCCACTTTGAGTTATAACAACAAAGAACCAATTACTGCTGAAGTGCTTGCTGAAGGTGGAGGAAACACTGAGTGGGTAGTAGAAGAAGGTATTTACAAATACCAGATAAGGCCACATGACCAGTTACAAAAACGAGGACTGTAATTGCCATGAGTGTTTCTGTCTTACCTTGTTAAGAGTGTTTGTACATATCTACACCAATATTAAGATGTTTTTGTTCTTCCTCTATTTCTCATTAGGTAATTAATACTGATTAAGATTATATTTCTAGTTAACTGCTATTGAATTTAGATTTGACCTATTATATTAGAGGCTAAGCATTCCTCAATAACCTTGCGTTGTGTTGGGATGGGGGAATATTGTGTATTTCTGGTTGTAAATGGGATACTTATATCATGTTAGGTGGAATTATGACCTTGTTTCTGTCGTCATTTAGAAATTAAGTATGATGTAAGGAGATATAGTTTGGTGTCAAGTTGACAAGGGGTGGACTTGTGATGGTTAAGTTTAGTGTTAACTTGATCTGTTTAGGAATCTACCTATATTCCTCATAAGTGGGTTTCTGAGGTTGCTTTCAGGGAGGATTAACTCCTTCCCCCAGGAGTGTTTCCCCAGGGTGAGCCCTTCCCCCAGAGTGGGCAGCCCCTCTTGGAGAGAGGCTTTATGTAAGGAAGCTCTGGGAAGGTAAGGATCTCCTCCTCCAATGTGGCCTTCAGAGTTGCTTGCTGCTTTCCAGAGTGGACTGAAGACCAGCATGGGCTGCAAGACCAGCAGTTCTCCAGGAAGCTTCCAGGCCTTCGGTGCCAGATTGGGACTGCTACCAGTTGGCTCTTCATGGGTGCTGGGGAATCAAACTCAGGTTGTTAGGCTTTTCAGGCAAGCCCCCTAATAGATGAGCTATCTTTCCAGCCCATCCAAACAGTATTTTAAATATAAACCACACACATGACATTTTCAATTCTAGTGTATATAAGCATTCCTATTCCCACATAGGCATGGACATGCAATTTAAATATCTCTTATCTCAATTGCTCGGCATCAGACTTGTTTTGAATTTTACGTTGTTTTGATGTTAGAATATTTGCATAAACAAAATGATATTTTTAATATATATATATTCTTATTTATATTATTCTGATTTAAGATTCATAGAATTGGTTACATTGTCCTCCTCCCTGTCCTCCCTCTTCCAAAGGGACCCTCACCAATGGGGAATGTGGGTCATGCATTGTGGGGGTAGTCAAGAGTTCTGGAGGGTAGGCCCCAGTCTCTGTGCATAATGCCCCAACTTGTGACTCTAACAATCCTTCCGCCCCCTCTTTGGCGAATTTCCCTGAGCCATATTGGGGTCATTTTAGTTCTGCTTCAGTGATGAGGTTTTGGGAGCCTCTGTGTCTCTGGATATCTGGCTTAGTTGGAGTTGTATGTTTATCTCCTTCAGCCTTTTTCTGGTGTCATGATCGCCATGAATGCTGTATTCTTGCCCTTCCCCTGCATTGTTCTATGGTTTCAGCTGGGGCCCTGGTGAGGTATGATTAGCTGATCCTCCCTTCAGGGTTGTTGTCCATCTGAAAAAAGATAAGCAAAATTCTCCAATGGAGAGAGAAGTTAGTACTAGATAGAAGGGATGACCATAGATTTTTTTGGAGTTAATTTTTTATGCGTTGGCTCTCTTCTAGCCCACATTTAAGTTGGTAACTCACCATGGCTGTTTGCCTCTACTGCACTTGTTTGAGCACTACGTAAGGTTGTTTCCTGCTGGGTATCTTAGACTGCAAGTTGTTTGGACCAATGTTGGACCTTTTCCCCCAGTTGCTCGTGTAGCACCCTCTGACACTAGACTAGGTAACTGTCTGGGGACTGACCCTCTTCCAGATTCTGGCCAGGTCTCTCCGTGTTTGGTCTCACACACGTATACTGTCTTCGACAGTAGGGTCTTACCATTTAACCTTTGGTGGGTCATCAAGAACTCTGACAGAAGTCTATCTTTTTTGGGAAACCTTGTAGGTGTCTCAGATCAACAGCTCATTGTGGATGTTAACCCCATGCTGGCACTGGGAGTTATAAGTCTGCACCTATGAAGGTGAGGGAGGAAAAAGATAGATAATATAAAAGAGAAAGTGAGTATAGAGAGGAGAGGGAGGGAGAGAGAAAGAGAAGAGAAAGAGAAGCAGGACAAGATTAAGGTTGTGCTTCATGACACTCTCTCCAGTTTCCTGTGGTTCAGGTGTTCCCTCTGCGGGCCTGCTGAAGGATCAATGTTGTAGCCTGTTGTTCAGAGTAAAGGGTTTTATAGTATCTTTTCCTTTTGGGCCCCAATTTGTATCCCCCCTTGTCCTCCCTCCATCCCACTCTCCCTCTTGTCTGGTCCTCAGAGTGTTTATTAATTAGGTTTGGCCGCATGTCAGGTGGATTCAGGTTAGGAGTGATAGATAAACAAGATCATGCGATGCTTATCTTTTTGTGCTTGGGTGAACTCACAAGGATGATCTGTTCCATGTTTGACCTTTTTTTTTCTTCAAATTTCCTTATTTCATCTTTCCTTACTGCTATGTAGAATTCCATAGTATAGATATACCACATCTTGGTTATCCATTCATCTAGTGATGGACAACAGGGTTGATTCCAGCTCTTTTCTATTATGAATTGAGCAGCTATGAACATAGTTGAGCAAATGTCTCTGATCTGAGGCTTGGAGCCTTTAGGGTAAATGCCCAGTAAGGGAATAGCTGGATCCATTGGTAGGTATATGGTCATCCTTTTCAGGACTCTCCATATACCTTTCCATAATGGAAGAACCATTTTACATTCCCACCAGCAGTGAAAGCTTATTCCTATTTCTCCACAACCTTGCCAGCATTTGTTTTTATTTTTTTTTTTTAATGTTAGCCATCCTTACTGGGGTAATAAAATGATATTTTGAGGAGAGATGGGACCCAAGATGGGATGAAATTCATTTATGTCATTTATACCAGAAGATAGTCAGGATCTATAGCTTATTGAAATATTTTAAAATAATTTTGTGTGTGATGGGTCTGGGGAAATGGCTCAGTGCATAAAGTGCTCATCTTGCAAGCATGACTCCCTGAATTTCATGTTTTAGAACCCATATAAAGACCAGATGCTGTAGAGAGTGTCTATAATTCTTGCCCACATGTGGAGGGACTAGAGACCAAGACAGAAGGATTTCCTGGAAGCCCAAGGGCCAGCTAGCCTGGAGAATACAGCACTGCACAATAAGAGACCCTGTCTCAAGCAAGGTGGGAGGTGAGGACGGACATCCAAAGTTGTTCTCTGATGTCTACAGGTGCTCTGTGGCACATGCATGCCCACAGTCACACAAATGAACCTGCACATATCCACATAACACACACATACACAACAAACACACACACACAGCAAAAATAATTTTCTGCATTAAATGGACTTTCATGGTGTACAATTATCCACTGGTGCTGTCATTCTGGTGTATGGGAGTTCAGAGTAGTTCAGATTTCCACTTCTCATAATTGGGTGCTCCTCCTGGGTAACATACATGACCACACGGACACACTTGGAAAAGGTTTGCCACAGTAATGCTCAGATTTCATACTCAGAGAGTCCTGTGGGTCCTACCCTGGTTCTGATGACAGCACATTCTCTGGCCTGGCTCAGCGAGGGGTGGCAGAGATCAGCTGAGGACTTTGTGTAGAGAGCTGTCTGTTTTGTGTAGAGATTTTCATTGGAGTGTAGTCAACTTTCTGTAGGTTGTCTATAGTTGCTGGACCTACAAAGCAGAGCGGAAGAGTTGTAGCCAGGCCATTTGGCCCACAGGCTGAGACAGTTGTAATTCCTTGCTTTCAGGGACAGCTAGGTTCCTCAACCCATGGGAAAAAGATGAAGATAAGGTGAAAATATGAGCTCACAATACCCTGTTTAGATGTGTATCCAGGAAAATGGGAAACAACATTGGACAGGAAGCTGTACTCAATACTCAGAACCATTGCTAAGAGGTGGAAGCATGCCAGGTGGCCATCAGCAGGTGTACAAATGAGTAAAACACAGTCTAGTGACACATTGGGCTATTGTCCAGCCATGATAGAAGGAAGTGCACACACACAATACCACGCAGATGAAACTTATAGCCATTCTGCTAAGTCAGGATGAGAAACCGAAGATCACAGAGTATGTGACTCCACTCAGGATCACTAGTCTGCACCCAGTGTTCCACATGCATCCCAGGATCACCATGAATGTGACTCAACACATTTACAGATGACAGCCAACACCAAAAGGTTGGACAGCCCTAGATCAACTACTTACAATAGGGAACTCCATGCCAGCAAAAAGCAGATTAGTGACTGCTGGCAGGGAGAGGCCAGAGGGAGAGACTGTGGAATGGCATGGGGGTTTATCTTGGGTTGATGATGGTGTCTAGGAATGAGACAAAGATAGTGTTTGCACATTGTACTGAGTGTTCCACAGAACTGTTTGTTGTTTATTTGTGTGTGTACTGAGGCCAGACGACAACTTTGGATGTCAGCACTTAGGTGTCATCTACCTTAAAAAAAATTCACATATAGGGCTGGAGAGATGGATTAGTGGTTAAGGCACCTGCCTGCTAAGCCTAAGAATGCTGGTTCCAATGTCCAGCGGTTCCAATCTCCAGGTCCCACGTTTAGCCAGATGCAAAGTGAGGCAAGGGTGCAATGTACTGAGGCCAGACGTTCACAGCAACTTTGATGTCGCCCATTTCTGTCTCCCTCTAGGTGTCTGTCTCCAAAAATAAATAAAAATAATAATAATAAAAATTATAAAAAATTCACATATATATTTACTTACTTATGTGTGCATGCATGCACACATGTGTGTATATGAGCATAAGCCATCTTTTTTATTTTAGAGAGAAAGACACCAGGGAGAGAGAGAGAGACAGAAATAAAATTGGTGAACCAGGGCCTTAGCCACAGCAATCAAACTCCAGATACGTGTGCCACCTAGCAGGCATGTGCAGCCTTGTGCTTGCCTCACCTTTGTGCATCTGATTTACGTGGGACTTAGAGAGTTGAACATGGGTCCTTAAGCCTTCTCAGGCAAGCACACTAAACCACTAGGCTATCTCTCCAGCCCAAGCCATCTTTTTGAGACAGGGTCTTGCCTCATATGGAGCTGACCAAGTAGGCTAGACTGGCTGGCCAGTGAGCTCCAGGGATTCTCCTGTCTCTGTCTCTCCAGTGTTGAGATTATAAGTGCATGCTACCACACCTGCTTTTTTTAAAATGTGGATTCTTGGGACCAAACTCAGATCCTCATGCTTGCAAGGCAAGCCCTTTGCTGATTGAGCCATCTCCCTAGCCATGAATTGTTTACTTTAAAAATGTTTTTATTGTGAAAATATCATCTCTGTTTAAAAATGGTGCTAAGTGGGCGGGAGAGATGGCTTAGTGGTTAAGGCACTTGCCCACAAAACCCAGGACCCATATAAGCCAGATGCACAAGGTGGCACATGTCTGGAGATCGTTTGAAGTGGCTGGAGACCCTGTTGTGCTCATTTTCTCTATCTGCTTCTTTCTCTCCCCCCTTGTCTGAAATAAATAAAATATTAAAAAATTAATTGACTTGGTTACATAGGGGGATGTCTGAAACCAGAGCTGAGTCCCCTGAGCTGGGATGGAGGGTCTGACCTCAGATTCTCCCCTCAGTGCATGGATGGAGTCTTCTCCCAGAACAGTTTCTCTCTGTCTTCTCTGTACATAGTTTTGTATCCAAACTTGTCCTTTGGTGAGAGATCAAGTCCTACCCTAAAGATCTCACTGTGCCTTCACGATCTCTATAAGTACCCTGTCTTCAAATGCACTCACTTTCTGAGTTCCTGACCCATGTCACTCTAATTTATCTTTTTTCAATGGGTAACAGTTGAACAAATCACAACTGAAAATGTGAATCCATCTGTCTTGAGAAGGTTAAGAGAACAGCGTTGGATTCAGTGTTCTCTGAAGACCTCTCAAAGGGTCATTAACAAACAGTGAAATAGATATGAGTTTTTTCTTCATATTCATCTTCCTCAGAGAGAGACCTGAACAAGAAACAGGTCAGCCACAGGCCTGGTGGAATCATGAAAAGATCAGAGGCAGAAAAGGTAAGGACAAGGCTGTATCAAATGTGAGCAAGGAGGAGTTGAGAGAAGGGAAAAGAAAACTGCACGGAAAGGCCACACATGTCTTTAGATCCAGAACTTGGGAGGCTGAGGTAGGAGGATTACCATGAGTTCAAAGCCAGCCTAGTGCTACAGAGTGAGTTCCAGACCTGGGTTAGAGTGAGACAGACAAACAGGCAGGCAAGCAGACAGAAAAGAAAAAAGAAAAAGAAAATTGCATGAGAAAGGAAGGAAAAATAGAGACTGAAAAATAAATGAAGCTAATGTTGGGAGACTGAAAACACACACTCAGAGCTTGAGAGTCAGAATCTGTTCACTCAGGGGGACTCCAGGAAAATCTCCACCTGCCCTCAAGCTGCTGTGAGTCACATTGTCCTCCCCAAATCACAGTCAGAGGAGCCAAAGATAGCAGATTCTTCCACAGTTTTCCCAAGACCAAGTTGAAAGGAGCTTCAGTGGCACACATGCAGTCAAAAACAATCTGTCCTACCAGCTGACACTAATTCAATCAGAGAAGCCAGAAATGCCAGCCTGTGTGGGAAGAGGTGCCAGGAATGAAGTGAGAACGGTGAAGAACAGACCTGGGGATCTGCCCCTCAGAAGATTCAGGTACCCTTTCTTCAGGCTGCCTGGCATGTGGTGCCCTGCTCCTAAGAATATCAGTATGGCAACATCAGAGTTTTAAATCAAATTTTGGATCCTTTTGAGTGGAGGGTCCTGTGTGGTGGCATGAGACACACCTTCCTGATGCTGGCCCTGTCTGATGTGTGTCATGTAGGTGCATTAAGGCACACTCAGTGCTTGCTATATTTTGAGTCACAACATAGGTGCCAGGAATATCACAGTATGTTTTTCTTCAAGGTGTGTGCATATATGTGCTCCTTTGTATGCAGGGGCACACGTGTCATTGTCAGGAATGCTGTGTACCTTTTCTGAGACAGGGTCTGTCATTGACCTGGAGCTCAACCACTACACTGGAGGTCACTGAGTCTCAGAAATCCTCCTGTCTCTGCCTCTCCAGCACTGGGGTTACAAGTGTGGGCCACCATGCCCGGCATCTTTACATGGGTACTGGGGATTGAGCTCAGGTCCTCATGCTTGCCAGGCAGGTACGTTATGACTCAGCCATCTCTGCAGCCCCCATGAATAATCTACTAAGAGAACACCATACTCGGGCATTCTGCTCAGGTGGGGAAGTTTCTCTCTTTACTTTAGGAGTGAGAGGCAGTGGTCAGGTACTGTATAATAAACTAGGTCTTTGGCCAGCCTCATGGGGAGTCTCCTGACCTGCCCCATGGTACTAAGCATATATCTTTTCTAGGGAGTTTAGCATAACCCAAAGGTGCTTTCTGGCTAAGTTGCTGTATGACATAGAGGTTGCCCAGTTAAAGTAGGATTTCTGATCCCTAACAAACAAATGTGTAGTGCAAGTGTGCTCCGTGTGATGTTTGGAACATGCTAGAAATTCTGTGTATGTGAGGCTCAGATTGGACTGGGTTTCTTCTATTTTTATTTGTTAACTGGCAAGTCAAGATTGAACAAATTCTTTAGACACTGGACTCTCAGTGGTCACCACTTAAACAATGACAAGTATCAGGAGACAAGCTGATGTGCAGGAGAGGTGGAAATAAACCAGCCATGGCAACAGTCACAGATCAGGTCTGAATGAGTGTCCTGAGGCTGCTGCAACAAAGTTCCACAAACTGGATGGCTCAGGACATCAGAAGTTTGCCTCCCAGTTAGTACAGGTTTGAATTCAAGGTGCTGCCAGAGCCAAGCTTCTGGAAGATGCCAGAGAAGGAACTATTCTGGGTCTGTTTGTCAGCTACAGAGGGTCCCCTGCGCTCTGGGCCTGGCAGCCTAGTCCCCAATCTTCTCATGGGTCCCCCACACCCTCCTCATGCAGCTCTTCCTCTGTGTACCTCTGTGTCCAAATTTCCCCTTTTCCAGAACACTGGTCACAGTGGATTAGGCCCACCCCAAGGCCCTTGTTTTATTTGATCATCTCTTCAAAGACCCCAATCTTTGAATCAGACCACATACTCAGGTATTGGGGGTTAGGAATTCAGCATATCTCTTCCCCATCTTCTTTATTCTATTTTATTATATAGGGCTACAAAAGGCCATTTTCATGCAAGGCTATAACATACTTTGAGCAAATTCTCTTTGTACCAGACTCCCTTCTTCCTTCCCTCTTTCCACACACTGTTTGCTCGCTAGGCTATACTTTCACTCATCTGTGCATACATGACTTTGTGTATCTGATGTGCTTTGAATGTCAAATATCCCCCATAGGTTTGTGTGTTAGAACACTTGGTCCTCAGATGGTGGCACTGTTTGAGAAGGTTGTGGAACCTTTAGGAAGTGGAGCTTTGGCAGAAGTGGGTCACTGAAGGTGGGCTTTGAATTTTTATAGGCTGGCCTCGCTTCTGTTTTTCCTCTACTTCCTGCATAGGGATGAGATGTGACCATGTGCTTCATGTTCCTGTGGCCAGGCCATCCCTTCCTCACCACGATGAATGGGATCCCCCGGAACTGTGAGCCTAAATAAAAGTTTCTTCCTTAAACTGCTTCTTGTCAGGTATTTTGTCCCTGCAATGAGTAAAGTACATAGGCTCTAGTAAATATATTACCTATAAATGACAGGGCCCACAATTGAGAGAAAACACATGACCTTTTTTTTTTTTTTAAAAACTTTTTTGGACAACCCCCATACATATAAACAACACACCATAGTCATAATCCCTTCCCACCACCCTCCCCTCTCTCACTGCCCCCATCTGTTGGAACCGGAGCTGAAACTGGGCTTAAGAAAGTAGCTGCCCTGAGAACAATGTGACCTGTTGCTAACCATGCATGTGGAATGATAAACACCTGTAACTGTTAAATGTATAACCTACATTCCGAGAATGACTGCAAAATGCTGTAACTGATAAATATTCCAGGAATTTACCCAAGACCTGGTCCCCCGCCCAGTGCCTCCTTTTTACTTCCTTGTTCTGTTTGCTTAAAAAACTGTGCTTGGAGTCTAATAAACCAGACCTTGACAACTCTTTGCTTGGTCTCGTTCCTTCTTTCTCACCCATCTCTCCTCAGGCCTGGTCCCCCTCGCGTTCCCTGAATAACTGAGTCCTGCTGGATGGGACAAGTGGCGCCCAAATGTGGGGCTCGAGGTACGGACCACCGGATGGACCATATACAGAAGGCTCCGGAGCATCATTGCTGAATACAGCATCAGGTTGGGAACGTCTTCACCGCTCATGAAGATAAGATTCCCTGGTGAGTGATTCATCCGTCCCATTAGAGATGGGCCAATCTATTTCAAAAGAGGCACTGTTCATTAAGGATATTAAAGCCTCTCTCAGGGAAAGAGGAATTAGAGTATCAAAAAAGGAATTGTCACAGTTTTTTATATTCATTTCTGATGTTTGTCCATGAATTATTATTAATGGTCCTAGTATTCACCCATGTACTTGGGCAAAAGTAGGTCGAGAACTTAATGAACTGTTATATAAGGAGGGTCCTGATGCTGTCCCTCACCATGCTTTTACTTATTGGAATGTTATTAATAGCCTTCTGTGTGGCTCTCATTCTACTAAAATTTTGCTGTCTGCAGAGGAGTTTCTCAAACCTCTTTCTCGTGCTGCCTCTAATGTTTCCATTGAGCTGAAAACAAAAAACCCTTCTTCACCCTGTCCATCTGTCTCAAAGCCGCCCGATATAGAGTCCGGGGCCCCCTGCTCCTTATACCCTCCTCTGCCAGATATAGAACAAAAACCTAACAATTCTGACCTTTCGTCCGCTAAAGACCCATTAACTTTTCTCGTCTTCAAGACCAAGCCCCCTGACCATTTATCCCCTTCTGAGGAAAGTGACCTCGAGGAAGCTGCTGCAACCTACCATAACTCTGATTGGCCCCCTCCCCATAATACCCTCACAGCCCATGCTGGCTCCTCTCACCCCCCTCCATATCCACCCCTGCCCATGCCACCTCCTCCCTCGCTTACTGCTTCTGCTCTGCCTTTACTACAAGCTAAAGAACAATTAACTTCACAAATTAAAAACCTTAAAGATATTTTAACTTTACAACAAGAATATTCTGATTTCTCCAGAGATCTTACATCCCTTCAGGTTGCCGTTAAGCAAACTGTCTTTGGCATTCCTAATGCTCGTGCGCCCTTTTGTGGCGTTTCCCCACCTAAACATCTTAAAACCAAAAAAATTCCTTTAACATTTCCTGTCCTAACTCGTCAAGCTACCAGCTCTAACCCTTCTGCTGACGACCATCCCCCACAGTCTACTAATGAGGGAGGGGAAACAGGAGATGACTCAGGAGACGAATCCGAGATAAAAAATAATTCTGAGGATGAAGAAAATTTAGGTAGATATTTAAATGAAGCTAAAAATGAAAACCCTGATACAACAAGATTTAAAAAACTCAAATTTAGATCCCTCAAAGAACTTATAAGGCTGTCCGTGATCATGGTCCTTCCGCCCCTTTCACCCTCTCTATGTTAGAGGCCCTCTCGGGGGGAGGACATCTTACCCCCTCTGAGTGGTACCGCATAACCCAGGCGGTCCTCTCACGTGGGCAATATCTGGCCTGGAGGGCAGAGTTTTTAGATCGATGTCAGGCACTTGCCACTCAAAATCAAAAAAGAACATCCACCACGAGCTGGGGTCTTGATAAACTTTCTGGCCAAGGCAGATATCTCTCAGAGCGGCGACAGGCCCAGCTTCCCACAGGAATTTTATCACAAACGGCTGAGGCTGCAACAAAGACAAAAGCTCATAGCTGGGGGCAAGGCTCAGGCTCCTACAGGCTTTTCTTTTCAGCAAACGTTAAACAAACAAAAATTGTTTATTCAAGGGCTTAAGGAATCTCTCAAGATGCAGGGGACCCAAATTAAATTTTTTGTTCTCTTAAAAAATGTATGTCCATGGTTCCCCCCCCCAAAAAAAAGACACTATCGATGAGGAATGATGGGGTCACATGGGTGATTGTTTAAAAGATTTTTATCACCTTCTCCTATTGAAACCTGATTAGTGACATCCTTCAGTTTCACTATTTAATAAGCCCCTTCCCGCTTGCTTCTCCGCTCAGAGCTAAATGCAAAGCCCAGGCTCCAGGGGCATGCCTACCCCACGTGGGCTCAGGTGGCCTCCAGCCACACCCGCCCACTGCCCAACAGGGTAAACAAGGAGATAATAGACCAAAAAAAAAAAAAAAAAAAAAAAAAAGGCTCTTAGCTTCCCTGGCTTGCAGAGTTTGGGGACTACTAACAAAATCTCAAATATGGGTAAATGCCAAATTACTATAAGTAGATGTGGATTTCTTATAAGTATTTACAACTGTTTTAAGCTTACTTTGTCTCTCTATGCTTTTCTGGGACTACTAACAAAAAAGAATTATGTGCTTAGACTAAATTTATTTAAAAAATGTGCTTAATACTAAATTTTTAATTTTTAATAATGTTCAAATCTACTTTCATAATTTAAATGAGTGTCAGAAGTCAAGTCTGATCTACTCTTTAAAGATATTTCATAAGGCCTTAAAAAAAAAAAGCCTCATGGTAAAAACAATAAAAGTTTTTGCTGATAATAAGATAAACTAAAAAAGTTAAACTGGAGAAAAAACTTTAAATGTTGGTAGCTATTTAATAAAAAAGATTATTACAGAGTGGTTACATAGTTTGTAAGATAAAAATATGTAACTATAGATATTAAGTAAACTTAAACAAGGTTAAAGACAAAACACTTAACCAGATTGCAGATCTTTTAAGATACTATAAAGTGATTATCAACCTAGGGCTTACATCAAACTAATAAAAGCATGACTTTAGCTGATAGAAGGTTACTATGGTATTCAGTTTGTAAATTTACAACTTTAACTTGTTGATATTAATCTGGTCATGATGATGGTTAAAAAAGACTAAATTTAGAGTACCCAATAAAGTTAATTAAGTTCCTATTTGTCAACATTTTAACTATATCTTAAAATTAAAATTGGTTCATTAATATTTAATTCTCTCACATGGTTAATATAACTAATATACAAAAAATGCCTAACATCTCCCTCCATTGCCTGTGATAATTGTTTCCTATCCAACTATGTGCTCCTGATAACATAACTGCCTTTGTTATAATTCTGGAAAATGTCACACAAACCCTGGGGTCCCCAAACACTCCTGTGGGGACTTAACACTTCCTTTGATTCCCTAACTAAGAAACCCAAACAAACCCAAGACTCAAGACTCAAAAAATTCTTCTCAGACCGGTCTGGTGAGTATCTGAGCACTCTCTCTCTTTCTCCTTTTTAAATTGGGTTCTGAAGCGCACATAGCTTTTCTTGGGCCCTCTGTTTCTGTCATATTCGTGTGTCTATGTTTTTGGGCCCTCTGTTTCTGTCATATTTGTGTGTCTATATGTTAATTGTTTCCCCAAAGACGGACACTTCTCCCTTGACTTAATAACATGGGACAGTTCCCTTCCCCCTCTTTAGGACAGAAATCAAGGACATCGCTCAAAAAAATGGAGTATCTATTATCAAGGACAAATAAATCACTTTCTGTTCCTCTGAATAGGCTATCAGAGGACACCCTTCATTCAAATATTATATTAAAGGTTAAAAAAAAAATGTTTTCTGTCCTAGGAACGGACATCCAGACCAGATCCCATACATCGTGATCTAAAAAATTTAATTAAAAACCTCTCCCTTAAGCCTTCCTCCCCTCTTTCACTCCCTTTTTACAGGTGCTGGTGGCCACAGCCAAAAGAGACATCAAGCCCACCACTGAAGCTTCGGTCCCAATTCTTGTGGGGAAGGAATGGGGACTGGGAGTTACATGTCAGGTCAATAAATGGTTTACAAAATTTGTCTGTTACAAGGACCAGAGGCTCCCATGGCTGAGTATCTCTAAAAGGTCCTACAGGTGTGAAAACTCCCCAAAAGCTATGTTATTGGACTGATTAAAATTTTTCTCAAACTTTTTCATCACAGATAGATATTGATAAAAAACTGTCAGTCAGGTTAGATGCTCTAAAAAATGCTGTTATGTATTTTAAAAAGGCAGGTTGTCAATCTGGTGGTTCAAAAGCAATTGTTTTGTCATGTAAATTATTAATTCATAAGTATTACTCCTTTATCCTACAATGGGACTGCTACTGTATGGTAAAAGGTTAAAAATCATATTTGGGGTATTTAAAATCATAATAATCTTAACATAGATTTACAAGGTTTACAAAAAAAAATATTTGTTATTTCATATAGTCATTTGTCTTTTGGTGGTCCTGCTAAGGCTGCAAAAGGATTTTTTTTTGATGCGTTAAGTATCTCCCAAGCAGTTTCTTTCTCAGATTCTCATTTGGCTTAAGCACGGGGGAATTTATTGCTGGGCAAACAAACAAACAAACATAGATTACAGAATTAGAGGTCAGCACATTCCTTAGCTAGTTAGGCCTGGGTTTAAAACTCTATGTGCCGCACTCAAAGAAAAATGCTGTTTTTACATAGATAAAACAAGACTTATAGAAGATAACTTAAAAAGAGTCAGAAAAAGCTTAGAAAAACGCAAAAGAGAAAGAGAACCAAAAGAGTCTTGGTATAAAAATTGGTTTTCCACCTCCCCATGGTTATCTACCTTACTCCCTAGCATATTGGGACCCCTTATTGGATTAATTTTACTCATTTCTTTTGGCCCATGGGCTCTTCAAAAACTAACCCAGTTCGTTAAGTCACAGGTGGAATCCGCCCTCGGGAAGGCCTCGGTGTCTGTTCACTACCATCGTCTAGAAGTCCACGGGGAGGATTCTCATGATCAACCAGAGGACTCCTGTGATCAACCTGTAGATACTACAACTAAACTGGACTTTTCTGTCTTAAAGAAAAAACACCTTGGGAACAAACTTTTCAAATGCTAAACTACAAGTAATTGATTCTCAGACACTCTTCTTTGTTCAGTTCTCTGGTCCAGTAGTCCTTCATTTTCCCCACACAATCTGGCTAACATGATCCCCTCCTTAACAAAGGAACTGCCTAAGTGCCAGATCTAGGCATGCTCTACAGCATGGGTACCGACATGGGTGTGAAACAAAAAGTACCGCAAGGAAAGGTCGTTACCTGACCACCTCTGGATTCCCTGAGAGTTACACCTGACTTGCAAGGAGGTT
>JAEOAD010000805.1:0-58683 GCA_036365145.1 Orientallactaga sibirica
TAAACTGATTCTTAGAAGCGAATTAACTTATTTCACACAGTACAGTGTTCGGTACTGAAGATGTTTCTTTTCTAAAGAAACTACTTTAGAAATGAGGCCAAACAACTACGTTGTGCATCATTTCAGATTACATTAACAAGGAAAGTTTGAACTTGCTGCACTCAACCTTCTTTGTAGGAAAGCAATTGATTCCTACAACCGAATGAGCTTATTTCACACAGTACAATGTTCGGCAATGAAGATGTTTGTTTTCTCAACAAAGTACTTTACAAATGAGGCCAATCTTCTAACTTTGCCATCTTTTTAGATTACATTAACAAGGAAAGTTTGAACTTGCTGCACTCAACCTTCTTTGTAGGAAAGCAACTGCTTCCTAGAACCGAATGAGCTTATTTCACACAGTACAATGTTCGGCAATGAAGATGTTTGTTTTCTCAACAAAGTACTTTACAAATGAGGCGAATCTTCTAACTTGGCCATCTTTTTAGATTACATTAACAAGGAAAGTTTGAACTTGCTGCACTCAACCTTCTTCGTAGAAATTGAACTGATTCCTAGAAGTGAATTAACCTATTTCACACAGTACAGTGTTTGGTACTGAAGATGGTTCTTTTCTAAAGAAACTACTTTAGAAATGAGGCAAATCCACTAACTTGTACATCTTGTTAGATTACACAAAGTAGGAAAGTTTGAACTTGCTGCACTCAACATTCTTCATAGGAAAGCAAGTTATTTCTAGAATCGAACTAGCTCATTTCACATAGTACAGTGTTCGGTAATGAAGATGTTTGTTTTCTAAACAAACTACTTTAGAAATGAGGCCAATCTACTAAGTTGTGCATCTTTTCAGATTACATTCACAAGGAAAGTTTGAACTTGCTGCACTCAACCTTCTTTGTAGGAAAGCAACTGATTCCTAGAACCGAATGAGCTTATTTCACACAGTACAATGTTCGGCAATGAAGATGTTTGTTTTCTCAACATAGTACTTTACAAATGTTGCGAATCTTCTAACTTGGCCATCTTTTGAGATTACATTAACAAGGAAAGTTTGAACTTGCTGCACTCAACCTTCTTCGTAGAAATTAAACTGATTCCTAGAAGCGAATTAACTTATTTCACACAGTACAGTGTTCGGTACTGAAGATGTTTCTTTTCTACAGAAACTAGTTTAGAAATGAGGCCAATATACTACGTTGTGCATCTTTTCAGATTACATTAAGAAGGAAAGTTTGAACTTGCCGCACTCAACCTTCTTCGTAGAAATTAAACTGATTCTTAGAAGCGAATTAACTTATTTCACACAGTACAATGTTCGGCAATGAAGATGTTTGTTTTCTCAACAAAGTACTTTACAAATGAGACGAATCTTCTAACTTTGCCATCTTTTTAGATTACATTAACAAGGAAAGTTTGAACTTGCTGCACTCAACCTTCTTTGTAGGAAAGCAACTGCTTCCTAGAACCGAATGAGCTTATTTCACACAGTACAATGTTCGGCAATGAAGATGTTTGTTTTCTCAACAAAGTACTTTACAAATGAGGCGAATCTTCTAACTTGGCCATCTTTTTAGATTACATGAACAAGGAAAGTTTGAACTTGCTGCACTCAAACTTCTTCGTAGAAATTGAACTGATTCCTAGAAGCGAATTAACTTATTTCACACAGTACAGTGTTCGGTACTGAAGATGTTTCTTTTCTAAAGAAACTATTTTAGAAATGAGGCCAATGTACTACGTTGTGCATCTTTTCAGATTACATTAACAAGGAAAGTTTGAACTTGCTGCACTCAACCTTCTTTGTAGGAAAGCAACTGATTCCTAGAACCGAGTGAGCTTATTTCACACAGTACAATGTTCGGCAATGAAGATGTTTGTTTTCTCAACAAAGTACTTTACAAATGAGTCGAATCTACTAACTTGGCCATCTTTTTAGATTACATTAACAAGGAAAGTTTGAACTTGCTGCACTCAACCTTCTTCGGAGAAATTAAACTGATTCCTAGAAGAGAATTAACTTATTTCACACAGTACAGTGTTCGGTACTGAAGATGTTTGTTTTCTAAAGAAACTACTTTAGAAATGAGGCGAATCCACTAACTTGTACATCTTGTTAGATTACACAAAGTAGGAAAGTTTGAACTTGCTGCACTCAACCTTCTTCGTAGGAAAGCAAGTGATTCCTAGAATCGAACTAGCTCATTTCACATAGTACAGTGTTCAGTAAAGAAGATGTTTGTTTTCTAAACAAACTACTTTAGAAATGAGGCCAATCTACTAAGTTGTGCATCTCTTCAGATTACATTAACAAGGAAAGTTTGAACGTGCTGCACTCATCCTTCTTTGTCGGAAAGCAACTGACTCCTAGAACCGAATGAGCTTATTTCACACAGTACAATGCTCGGCAATGAAGATGTTTGTTTTCTCAACAAACGACTTTACAAATGAGTAAAACCTACTAACTTGGCCATCTTTTTAGATTACATTAACAAGGAAAGTTTGAACTTGCTGCACTCAACCTTCTTTGTAGGAAAGCAACTGATTCCTAGAACCGAATGAGCTTATTTCACACAGTACAATGTTCGGCAATGAAGATGTTTGTTTTCTCAACAAAGTACTTTACAAATGAGGCGAATCTTCTAACTTTGCCATCTTTTTTAGATTACATTAACAAGGAAAGTTTGAACTTGCTGCACTCAACCTTCTTTGTAGGAAAGCAACTGATTCCTAGAACCGAATGAGCTTATTTCACACAGTACAATGTTCGGCAATGAAGATGTTTGTTTTCTCAACAAAGTACTTTACAAATGAGGCGAATCTTCTAACTTGGCCATCTTTTTAGATTACATGAACAAGGAAAGTTTGAACTTGCTGCACTCAAACTTCTTCGTAGAAATTGAACTGATTCCTAGAATCGAATTAACTTATTTCACACAGTACAGTGTTCGGTATTGAAGATGTTTCTTTTCTAAAGAAACTACTTTAGAAATGAGGCCAATGTACTACGTTGTGCATCTTTTCAGATTACATTAACAAGGAAAGTTTGAACTTGCTGCACTCAACCTTCTTTGTAGGAAAGCAACTGATTCCTAGAACCGAGTGAGCTTATTTCACACAGAACAATGTTCGGCAATGAAGATGTTTGTTTTCTCAACAAACTACATTACAAATGAGTCGAATCTACTAACTTGGCCATCTTTTTAGATTACATTAACAAGGAAAGTTTGAACTTGCTGCACTCAACCTTCTTCGTAGAAATTGAACTGATTCCTAGAAGTGAATTAACCTATTTCACACAGTACAGTGTTTGGTACTGAAGATGGTTCTTTTCTAAAGAAACTACTTTAGAAATGAGGCAAATCCACTAACTTGTACATCTTGTTAGATTACACAAAGTAGGAAAGTTTGAACTTGCTGCACTCAACATTCTTCATAGGAAAGCAAGTTATTTCTAGAATCGAACTAGCTCATTTCACATAGTACAGTGTTCGGTAATGAAGATGTTTGTTTTCTAAACAAACTACTTTAGAAATGAGGCCAATCTACTAAGTTGTGCATCTTTTCAGATTACATTCACAAGGAAAGTTTGAACTTGCTGCACTCAACCTTCTTTGTAGGAAAGCAACTGATTCCTAGAACCGAATGAGCTTATTTCACACAGTACAATGTTCGGCAATGAAGATGTTTGTTTTCTCAACATAGTACTTTACAAATGTTGCGAATCTTCTAACTTGGCCATCTTTTGAGATTACATTAACAAGGAAAGTTTGAACTTGCTGCACTCAACCTTCTTTGTAGAAATTAAACTGATTCCTAGAAGCGAATTAACTTATTTGACACAGTACAGTGTTCGGTACTGAAGATGTTTCTTTTCTACAGAAACTAGTTTAGAAATGAGGCCAATCTACTACGTTGTGCATCTTTTCAGATTACATTAAGAAGGAAAGTTTGAACTTGCTGCACTCAACCTTCTTTGTAGAAATTAAACTGATTCTTAGAATTTAATTAACTTATTTCACACAGTACAGTGTTCGGTACTGAAGATGTTTCTTTTCTAAAGAAACTACTTTAGAAATGAGGCCAAACAACTACGTTGTGCATCATTTCAGATTACATTAACAAGGAAAGTTTGAACTTGCTGCACTCAACCTTCTTTGTAGGAAAGCAATTGATTCCTACAACCGAATGAGCTTATTTCACACAGTACAATGTTCGGCAATGAAGATGTTTGTTTTCTCAACAAAGTACTTTACAAATGATGCCAATCTTCTAACTTTGCCATCTTTTTAGATTACATTAACAAGGAAAGTTTGAACTTGCTGCACTCAACCTTCTTTGTAGGAAAGCAACTGCTTCCTAGAACCGAATGAGCTTATTTCACACAGTACAATGTTCGGCAATGAAGATGTTTGTTTTCTCAACAAAGTACTTTACAAATGAGGCGAATCTTCTAACTTGGCCATCTTTTTAGATTACATTAACAAGGAAAGTTTGAACTTGCTGCACTCAACCTTCTTCGTAGAAATTGAACTGATTCCTAGAAGTGAATTAACCTATTTCACACAGTACAGTGTTTGGTACTGAAGATGGTTCTTTTCTAAAGAAACTACTTTAGAAATGAGGCAAATCCACTAACTTGTACATCTTGTTAGATTACACAAAGTAGGAAAGTTTGAACTTGCTGCACTCAACATTCTTCATAGGAAAGCAAGTTATTTCTAGAATCGAACTAGCTCATTTCACATAGTACAGTGTTCGGTAATGAAGATGTTTGTTTTCTAAACAAACTACTTTAGAAATGAGGCCAATCTACTAAGTTGTGCATCTTTTCAGATTACATTCACAAGGAAAGTTTGAACTTGCTGCACTCAACCTTCTTTGTAGGAAAGCAACTGATTCCTAGAACCGAATGAGCTTATTTCACACAGTACAATGTTCGGCAATGAAGATGTTTGTTTTCTCAACATAGTACTTTACAAATGTTGCGAATCTTCTAACTTGGCCATCTTTTGAGATTACATTAACAAGGAAAGTTTGAACTTGCTGCACTCAACCTTCTTCGTAGAAATTAAACTGATTCCTAGAAGCGAATTAACTTATTTCACACAGTACAGTGTTCGGTACTGAAGATGTTTCTTTTCTACAGAAACTAGTTTAGAAATGAGGCCAATCTACTACGTTGTGCATCTTTTCAGATTACATTAAGAAGGAAAGTTTGAACTTGCTGCACTCAACCTTCTTCGTAGAAATTAAACTGATTCTTAGAAGCGAATTAACTTATTTCACACAGTACAGTGTTCGGTACTGAAGATGTTTCTTTTCTAAAGAAACTACTTTAGAAATGAGGCCAAACAACTACGTTGTGCATCATTTCAGATTACATTAACAAGGAAAGTTTGAACTTGCTGCACTCAACCTTCTTTGTAGGAAAGCAATTGATTCCTACAACCGAATGAGCTTATTTCACACAGTACAATGTTCGGCAATGAAGATGTTTGTTTTCTCAACAAAGTACTTTACAAATGAGGCCAATCTTCTAACTTTGCCATCTTTTTAGATTACATTAACAAGGAAAGTTTGAACTTGCTGCACTCAACCTTCTTTGTAGGAAAGCAACTGCTTCCTAGAACCGAATGAGCTTATTTCACACAGTACAATGTTCGCAATGAAGATGTTTGTTTTCTCAACAAAGTACTTTACAAATGAGGCGAATCTTCTAACTTGGCCATCTTTTTAGATTACATTAACAAGGAAAGTTTGAACTTGCTGCACTCAACCTTCTTTGTAGAAATTGAACTGATTCCTAGAGAAGTGAATTAACCTATTTCACACAGTACAGTGTTTGGTACTGAAGATGGTTCTTTTCTAAAGAAACTACTTTAGAAATGAGGCAAATCCACTAACTTGTACATCTTGTTAGATTACACAAAGTAGGAAAGTTTGAACTTGCTGCACTCAACATTCTTCATAGGAAAGCAAGTTATTTCTAGAATCGAACTAGCTCATTTCACATAGTACAGTGTTCGTAATGAAGATGTTTGTTTTCTAAACAAACTACTTTAGAAATGAGGCCAATCTACTAAGTTGTGCATCTTTTCAGATTACATTCACAAGGAAAGTTTGAACTTGCTGCACTCAACCTTCTTTGTAGGAAAGCAACTGATTCCTAGAACCGAATGAGCTTATTTTCACACAGTACAATGTTAGGCAATGAAGATGTTTGTTTTCTCAACATAGTACTTTACAAATGAGGCGAATCTTCTAACTTGGCCATCTTTTGAGATTACATTAACAAGGAAAGTTTGAACTTGCTGCATTCAACCTTCTTTGTAGAAATTAAACTGATTCCTAGAACCGAATTAACTTATTTCACACAGTACAGTGTTCGGTACTGAAGATGTTTGTTTTCTACAAGAAACTAGTTTAGAAATGAGGCCAATCTACTAACGTTGTGCATCTTTTCAGATTACATTAAGAAGGAAAGTTTGAACTTGCTGCACTCAACCTTTCTTAGAAATTAAACTGATTCTTAGAAGCGAATTAACTTATTTCACACAGTACAGTGTTCGGTACTGAAGATGTTTCTTTTCTAAAGAAACTACTTTAGAAATGAGGCCAAACAACTACGTTGTGCATCATTTCAGATTACATTAACAAGGAAAGTTTGAACTTGCTGCACTCAACCTTCTTTGTAGGAAAGCAATTGATTCCTACAACCGAATGAGCTTATTTCACACAGTACAATGTTCGGCAATGAAGATGTTTGTTTTCTCAACAAAGTACTTTACAAATGAGACGAATCTTCTAACTTTGCCATCTTTTTAGATTACATTAACAAGGAAAGTTTGAACTTGCTGCACTCAACCTTCTTTGTAGGAAAGCAACTGCTTCCTAGAACCGAATGAGCTTATTTCACACAGTACAATGTTCGGCAATGAAGATGTTTGTTTTCTCAACAAAGTAATTTACAAATGAGGCGAATCTTCTAACTTGGCCATCTTTTTAGATTACATGAACAAGGAAAGTTTGAACTTGCTGCACTCAAACTTCTTTGTAGAAATTGAACTGATTCCTAGAAGCGAATTAGCTTATTTCACACAGTACAGTGTTGGTACTGAAGATGTTTGTTTTCTAAAGAAACTATTTTAGAAATGAGGCCAATGTACTACGTTGTGCATCTTTTCAGATTACATTAACAAGGAAAGTTTGAACTTGCTGCACTCAACCTTCTTTTGTAGGAAAGCAACTGATTCCTAGAACCGAAGTGAGCTTATTTCACACAGTACAATGTTGGCAATGAAGAAGTTTGTTTTCTCAACAAAGTACTTTACAAATGAGTCGAATCTACTAACTTGGCCATCTTTTTAGATTACATTAACAAGGAAAGTTTGAACTTGCTGCACTCAACCATCTTCGGAGAAATTAAACTGATTCCTAGAAGAGAATTAACTTATTTCACACAGTACAGTGTTCGGTACTGAAGATGTTTCTTTTCTAAAGAAACTACTTTAGAAATGAGGCGAATCCACTAACTTGTACATCTTGTTAGATTACACAAAGTAGGAAAGTTTGAACTTGCTGCACTCAACCTTCTTCGTAGGAAAGCAAGTGATTCCTAGAATCGAACTAGCTCATTTCACATAGTACAGTGTTCAGTAAAGAAGATGTTTGTTTTCTAAACAAACTACTTTAGAAATGAGGCCAATCTACTAAGTTGTGCATCTCTTCAGATTACATTAACAAGGAAAGTTTGAACGTGCTGCACTCAACCTTCTTTGTAGGAAAGCAACTGACTCCTAGAACCGAATGAGCTTATTTCACACAGTACAATGCTCGGCAATGAAGATGTTTGTTTTCTCAACAAACGACTTTACAAATGAGTAAAACCTACTAACTTGGCCATCTTTTTAGATTACATTAACAAGGAAAGTTTGAACTTGCTGCACTCAACCTTCTTTGTAGGAAAGCAACTGATTCCTAGAACCGAATGAGCTTATTTCACACAGTACAATGTTCGGCAATGAAGATGTTTGTTTTCTCAACAAAGTACTTTACAAATTAGGCGAATCTTCTAACTTTGCCATCTTTTTAGATTACATTAACAAGGAAAGTTTGAACTTGCTGCACTCAACCTTCTTTGTAGGAAAGCAACTGATTCCTAGAACCGAATGAGCTTATTTCACACAGTACAATGTTCGGCAATGAAGATGTTTGTTTTCTCAACAAAGTACTTTACAAATGAGGCGAATCTTCTAACTTGGCCATCTTTTTAGATTACATGAACAAGGAAAGTTTGAACTTGCTGCACTCAAACTTCTTCGTAGAAATTGAACTGATTCCTAGAATCGAATTAAATTATTTCACACAGTACAGTGTTCGGTATTGAAGATGTTTCTTTTCTAAAGAAACTACTTTAGAAATGAGGCCAATGTACTACGTTGTGCATCTTTTCAGATTACATTAACAAGGAAAGTTTGAACTTGCTGCACTCAACCTTCTTTGTAGGAAAGCAACTGATTCCTAGAACCGAGTGAGCTTATTTCACACAGAACAATGTTCGGCAATGAAGATGTTTGTTTTCTCAACAAACTACATTACAAATGAGTCGAATCTACTAACTTGGCCATCTTTTTAGATTACATTAACAAGGAAAGTTTGAACTTGCTGCACTCAACCTTCTTCGGAGAAATTAAACTGATTCCTAGAAGAGAATTAACTTATTTCACACAGTACAGTGTTCGGTACTGAAGATGTTTCTTTTCTAAAGAAACTACTTTAGAAATGAGGCGAATCCACTAACTTGTACATCTTGTTAGATTACACAAAGTAGGAAAGTTTGAACTTGCTGCACTCAACCTTCTTCGTAGGAAAGCAAGTGATTCCTAGAATCAAACTAGCTCATTTCACATAGTACAGTGTTCAGTAAAGAAGATGTTTGTTTTCTAAACAAACTACTTTAGAAATGAGGCCAATCTACTAAGTTGTGCATCTTTTCAGATTACATTAACAAGGAAAGTTTGAACTTGCTGCACTCAACCTTCTTTGTAGGAAAACAACTGATTCCTAGAACTGAATGAGCTTATTTCACACAGTACAATGTTCGCAATGAAGATGTTTGTTTTCTCAACAAACTACTTTACAAATGAGGCGAATCTTCTAACTTGGCCATCTTTTGAGATTACATTAACAAGGAAAGTTTGAACTTGCTGCACTCAACCTTCTTTGTAGAAATTAAAATGATTTCTAGAACCGAATTAACTTATATCACACAGTACAGTGTTCAGTACTGAAGATGTTTGTTTTCTAAAGAAACTACTTTAGAAATGAGGGAATCCACTAACTTGTACATCTTGTTAGATTACACAAACTAGGAAAGTTTGAAATTGCTGCACTCAACCTTCTTCGTAGAAATTAAAGTGATTCCCTAGAATTGAATTAGCTCATTTCACATAGTACAGGGTTCGGTAATGAAGATGTTTGTTTTCTAAACAAAGTAATTTAGAAATGAGGCCAATCTACTAAGTTTTGCATCTTTTCAGATTACATTAACAATTAAAGTTTGAACTTGCTGCACTCAACCTTCTTTGTAGGAAAGCAACTGATTCCTAGAACTAAATGAGCTTATTTCACACAGTACAATGTTCGGCAATGAAGAAGTTTGTTTTCTCAACAAAGTACTTTACAAATGAGGCGAATCTTCTAATTTGGCCATCTTTTTAGATTACATTAACAAGGAAAGTTTGAACTTGCTGCACTCAACCTTCTTCATAGAAATTAAACTGATTCCTAGAAGCTTAATTAACTTATTTCACACAGTACAGTGTTCGGTACTGAAGATGTTTCTTTTCTAAAGAAACTACTTTAGAAATGAGGCCAATCTACTACGTTGTGCATCTTTTCAGATTACATGAACAAGGAACGTTTGAACTTGCTGCACTCAACCTTCTTTGTAGGACAGCAACTGATTCCTAGAACCCAATGAGCTTATTTCCCACAGTACAATGTTCGGCAATGAAGATCTTTGTTTTCTCAACAAACGACTTTACAAAGGAGTAGAACCTACTAACTTGGCCATCTTGTTAGATTACATTAACAAGGAAAGTTTGAACTTGCTGCACTCAACCTTCTTTGTAGGAAAGCAACTGATTCCTAGAACCGAATGAACTTATTTCACACAGTACAATGTTCGGCAATGAAGATGTTTGTTTTCTCAACAAAGTACTTTACAAATGAGGCGAATCTTCTAACTTTGCCATATTTTTAGATTACATTAACAAGGAAAGTTTGAACTTGCTGCACTCAACTTTCTTTGTAGGAAAGCAACTGATTCCTAGAACCGAATGAGCTTATTTCACACAGTACTATGTTCGGCAATGAAGATGTTTGTTTTCTCAACAAAGTACTTTACAAATGAGGCGAATCTTCTAACTTGGCCATCTTTTTAGATTACATGAACAAGGAAAGTTTGAACTTGCTGCACTCAAACTTCTTCGTAGAAATTGAACTGATTCCTAGAAGTGAATTAACTTATTTCACACAGTACAGTGTTCGGTACTGAAGATGTTTCTTTTCTAAAGAAACTACTTTAGAAATGAGGCCAATGTACTACGTTGTGCATCTTTTCAGATTACATTAACAAGGAAAGTTTGAACTTGCTGCACCCAACCTTCTTTGTAGGAAAGCAACTGATTCCTAGAACTGAGTGAGCTTATTTCACACAGTACAATGTTCGGCAATGAAGATGTTTGTTTTCTCAACAAACTACATTACAAATGATTCGAATCTACTAACTTGGCCATCTTTTTAGATTACATTAACAAGGAAAGTTTGAACTTGCTGCACTCAACCTTCTTCGGAGAAATTAAACTGATTCCTAGAAGAGAATTAACTTATTTCACACAGTACAGTGTTCGGTACTGAAGATGTTTCTTTTCTAAAGAAACTGCTTTAGAAATGAGGCGAATCCACTAACTTGTACATCTTGTTAGATTACACAAAGTAGGAAAGTTTGAACTTGCTGCACTCAACCTTCTTCGTAGGAAAGCAAGTGATTCCTAGAATCGAACTAGCTCATTTCACATAGTACAGTGTCCAGTAAAGAAGATGTTTGTTTTCTAAACAAACTACTTTAGAAATGAGGCCAATCTACTAAGTTGTGCATCTTTACAAATGAGTCGAATCTACTAACTTGGCCATCTTTTTAGATTACATTAACGAGGAAACTTTGAACTTGCTGCACTCAACCTTCTTTGTAGGAAAACAACTGATTCCTAGAACTGAATGAGCTTATTTCACACAGTACAATGTTCGGCAATGAAGATGTTTGTTTTCTTAACAAACTACTTTACAAATGAGTCGAATCTACTAACTTGGCCATCTTTTTAGATTACATTAACAAGGAAAGTTTGAACTTCCTGCACTCAACCTTCTTTGTAGGAAAGCACCTGATTCCTAGAACCGAATTAACTTATTTCACACAGTACAGTGTTCGGTACTGAAGGTGTTTGTTTTCTAACGAAACTAATTTAGAAATGGTGCGAATACACAAACTAGGAAAGTTTGAACTTCCTACACTCAACCATCTTCGTAGAAATTAAACTGACTACTAGAAGCTAATTAACTCATTTCACACAATACAGTGTTCGGTACTGAAGATGTTTCTTTTCTAAAGAAACTACTTTAGAAATGAGGCCAATCTACTAAGTCACTCATCTTTTTAGGTTACATTAACAAGGAAAGTTTGAACTGGCTACATTCAACCTTCTTTTTAGGAAAGCAACTGAATTCTAGAACTAAATTAGCTTTGTTCACACAGTACAATGTTCGGCAATGAAGATGTTTGTTTTCTCAACAAACTACTTTACCAATGAGGCAAATCTACTAACTTGGACATCTTTTCAGACCACATTAATAAGGAAAGTTTGAACTTGCTAAACTCAACCATCTTCGTAGAAAGTAAACTGATTCCTAGAACTTAATTAGCTCATTTTACAAAGTACAAAGTTTGGCAATTTAGGTTTGTTTTCTAAAGAAACTACATTAGAAATGAGGCGAATCTACTAACTTGGACATCTTTTTAGATTACATTAACAAGGAAGGTTTGAACTTGCTGCACTCAACCTTCTTCGTAGAAATTAAACTGATTCCTAGAAGCGAATTAACTTATTTCATACAGTACAGTGTTCGGTACTGAAGATGTTTCTTTTCTAAAGAAACTACTTTAGTGCGGCGAGCCCCCTGTCCTGCAGGGAATAAACGGCCACAAACGAAGATCCTTCTTGTATCACACTTTATTGAGAGCACTTGGTTAACAGATGAGCTGATGGTGGAGGGCCCCGAGCACTGCCTTGCTGCAACGTTTATGCTGTTCAAGCCTATGTGCACACAAGTGATTGGCTGCAGGTTTGACGCCACAAGCATATGCCTCGGGATAGGCTGAGAACAAGCTCATCATGACCATGCGCAGATTGTACAACTAGTAGCGCCAGGACTCATGCCAAATATGGAGTTGCTTACCACATGGCAGGCAGGAAGCCAGCGCCATCTTGTAATGGCGACTGTTAACGGCTCCCTACATTTCCCCCTTTTCTATTTCTTAGCGACAGGCAAGAGCAGAGGTCTGATCTCTGAACAGAAAGAGGACCTTACGATAGCTCCAGACCTGGTGGCCAGCCAAACCCGGTGTCATCCCGGTCCAGTACCTTTTCTCAGAGATGGGATTTTGGTACTAACCCATATGCAATCAAACATGCTCTTCGTGAGGCTAATAAAGGCTCACCTCACGTGCAGTACTTTGTCTCGCATCCTGTGCCAACTAAAGCCCACCCTACTTCCTTGCCCTCCTTGTGCAATGGGTATAAAACCCTAAGGGTGCAAGGGCCAAAGAAAATCAGGGTTTTTTAAGGGCTGCCAGCCAGACCTGAGGGGAAGAGCCATTCTCCAATGCAGCAAGAGCCTGGGAAATAATGACCTTGTCTCTTCTAGCCTGAGCACGCAACCTGCAAACCAACCACATGCATAACACCAGGCCTCCAATAACACAAGCAGCAAACATCCCCACCCCCACCCACTCTTTAAAGTAGGAAAAAGCAGAAGAGATCCAGGTAGATAACCCTTCCGTCAGGGTCAAATCGAGGCACGTAGAGTTGACCTGGACAATAGCAATCCTCAGCTCCCGGAGGGTCTGTTCGAAGTCATAGGTCCAATTCTGTAACAAATATTGAGAGAGGGCTCTTGACAGATTAGCGGCTCGGGTAAAATTTTCATATTGGACAGATGTGACGCACAGACCTGGATATTTACGCTCGCATCCAAGTTGTGCTATTTGCCATAGCACATCAACTTGCTCTCTTGAACAAGGTCTATGCGTTGATTAACCAACATAAGACCCCCTTGAATTTGGGTGTTGGCTAAAATTTGTGTGTCCATAGCAACGGAAACCGTCGCAGACAAGTCATTAATGGCCTCTGCCGCCTGAACCTGGCCCGATAACGCCAGGGCTGAGGCTGTCAGGGATGCAGCAACCGCTGCGGTAGCAATTATGCTGACAATGACAGCAGAGATTTCTCCTTTGCTACTTGCTAGGTACTGGAGGGTCACCATCCAGAGGCCCATCCATACTCGATTTTTCTGATTCCTCGTGGTTATTCTGAGTCTCCAAGGCATCTTCTGGAGAAGATCGGATCGCCTTCACCAACCGACTAGGAACCCAATGAGGTGATTCTTGGTCCTGTGGGAAAACACAAACAGCTCCCCTGGATCTTAGAATGACAAGATCCGGTCTCTTCCATTTATTATCCAAGACATCCTTCCACATTACTATTTCTCTTGGGGCTTTTGGCACAATTTGACTATGTCTATCTGCTGCAGATTTATCATCATTGTCCAAAATTAAAAATTAAGGGTGAAGAGGGCTAAGGAAACCCTCTCCTTAGGGGTTGCATCTTCTGCTATCCCCTTCTTTGCTTAAATAAAATGGCCTTAATACTTTTATTGGCTCTCTCCACAATGCCTTGGCCTTGTGGATTGTATGGCAGGCCAGTAGTGTGGGCAACTTGCATCTGTGTACAAAAGGCCCGAAAACCAGCAGAAGTATATGCCGGGCCATTATCAGTCTTTAAATGACGCGGCTTTCCCCAGGCGGCCCAGGCCTCCAAGCAATGAGTTTTAACATGAGAAACCCTTTCTCCCGCCAAGGGTGAGGCAAAAATAATGCCTGAACAGGTGTCTATGGAGACATGCAAGTATTTCAGCCTCCCGAACTCGGGCACATGCGTCACATCCATCTGCCAGAGATCACCAGGTCGAAGGCCCCGGGGATTAACACCCACATGAGGGGAAGGCAGGAAAGTAACACAAGACTGACAAGATTTTACAATGTCTCGTGCCTCATTTCTTGAAATAGAGAACTTCTTCCTCAAGGTATTTGCAGGAACATGATATAACCTATGAAATTCAGTGGCCAAGGCCCTGGAATCATCCAAGGAAAGCATGGCCAACCTCGTGGCCTTGTCCACCAAATCATTAGCTTGTGACAAAGGGCCAGGCAACAGCGAGTGAGCACGAATATGGGTGACATAAAGGGAGAGTCTCGTTGCAGGATCAAAGACTGAAGCTGTAGAAGAATATTAGAGATTGTGCTAACAAATTTAACGGAAGCAGCAATTTCTAAGCCAGCAACTGCGTTGGCCACATATTGAGAGTCAGTGATTAAATTAAAAGGAGTGGAAAAGGTCTGAAAAACCTCTAAAACAATCATACATTCCACAATTTGGGGGGATTCAAGTCTGTATTGTTTCACCACAGGTTGTGATCCCAGCACTAAATATGCTCCTTGGCCAGATTTTGACCCATCAGTGAAGATGGTCGGGGCTGATGCAATAGGATCCTGGACAGTAATTTTGGGAAATAAACTAAGTTGTGCTCAACAAAAGAGAGAATAGGACTCTTTGGATAATGATTATCTATAACATTAGGGAAAGCACAACAAAGAATGGCCCAGTCATCTACAGTACCAGCCAAAACCTCTGTCTGCTCTCTAGTATAAGGGAATATGAGCTTGTCAGGGAGCTTTGCAAAGTGCATTAAGCAATATTTAAGCCCTAAGCATGCCTGTTGAGCCACTAATTGTGGAAAATACTGAAGGGTACGGGCTCCCAAAGAGCGTCCATGGAGCCAGAGTAGGGGTCCCTCTTGCCAGAGCACCCCTGTAGGAACATTTTTAGTTTTAAGGATACATAAGAGAAGGGGTTGAGAAGGGTCAAAACGAACCAACTGAGCCTTTTCCAATGCTTTTTCAATCTTCTTAAGGGCCTCACACGCCAATGGAGTGAGCTCATGGGGAGAAGTAAGCTCTGGGTTACCCTCCAATATGGAAAAAAGCGGCAGCAACTCCGAGCGAGGGACATGTAAAAAACCCCTCAACCAATTTATGTCCCCCATCAATTTCTGAAAATCATTTAAAGTATGTAAATGCGAGGTGCGAATGCACAATTTTTGTGGCGTGACGCCTGCCGAGTGATGACAGACCCCAAGAAGGTGACAGCATCTGAACATTGAACCTTCTCAGGAGCGATAATTAGCCCACTCTCCTTTAAAACTTGGACAACCCTTTCAAAAGCAGTATGCAAAAGAGATAAGGTGGGAGCTGTAAGTAAAATATCATCCATATAGTGTATCATGCGAAGGAGAGGAAATTGCTTGCGTACAGAAGCCAAAACAGAATCCACAAATAGCTGACACATAGTGGGACTATTAGCCATGCCTTGGGGCAATACACGCCATTGAAAGCGAGCGTCAGGCTTCTCATGATTGACCGAAGGCAGGGTAAACGCGAAACGTTCCCTATCCTGAGGGCAAAGAGGGATTGAGAAAAAGCAGTCCTTAATATCTAATACTATTATAGGCCAATCTTTTGGCAAGGCTGAGAGTATAGGCAGACCTCTCTGCACTGGCCCTAAGACCTGCATTTGTGCATTAACAGCTCGCAGATTGTGGAGCAGTCTCCATTTTCCTGACTGTTTTTTAATCACGAATATTGGGGTATTCCAGGGAGAGACAGATGGTTCTAAATGACCAAGATTCAATTGTTCTTGTACTAAAGTTTTTGCAGCTTCCAATTTTTCTTGTGACAGGGGCCATTGAGGAACCCACACGCCCTTGAAGTCAACCAGGGTATGGGCACCTGTATAGTCATGGAAGCTGCCTTATTTTCAATAGCCCCTATGTAAAACCCAATCCATGGCGATCCAACTTCTGTTTAGGAATGATTGGTTCTGCTCTCCCTTGTAAATGTTTACCCAAGCCTTTGTCTGGGACAAATCCCTGTTTTTTCATCATATTTATAGCAGGTCCAGAGACTTCGTTGGTCAGGCGGAGTCGCATCTGGGACTGGACGTCCCTGCCCCACAGATTAATTGGGACAGCTAAAACAAATGGCTGTATTGTGCCCTTTTGCCCCTTCCTCAGTACGCCAAGTCAATTCCTTTGCACTCATCTGTGGCGTATTCGCATACCCTAGGCCCTGCAGAGTTTGAGAAGATCTCTGAAGGGGCCAAGATTTTGGCCATAAACTTTCTTGGATAATACTTCTATCCGCCCCAGTATCAACCAGGCCTGAAAATATTTTTTCCTTCTATAGTTAGATGTAAAAGCGGTCTCTGATCTAATTCAAGAGACAAGCAAGCTAATTCTATACCAGTAGATCCCAAACCAGCATATCCCCTGTTCTTATGACTAGCGGGAAATGAGGAGTGGAGAGAAGGCAAGATTAACAGTTGTGCAATGCGGTCCCCTGGGGCTATAGAAACTACCCCATAAGAGAGTGGCACAGGACCTTAATAGTACCCGTGTAGTCAGAATCAATAACCCTGGGAAAACAATCAGGCCCTTCAGTGTTGACGAGGACCGTCCCAATAGCAGGCCCACCGTGTCAGGTTGGAGAGGTCCACAAACATCTGTGTCCACAATGTGAACTCCCATTTCAGGGTTAAGACCAATCGGTGGCGGCACAGAGGTCCAGCCCTGCGGAGCCTGAGGTGGCTCTTCTGACTGTGAGATGGGGGCCCCATCATCTGAGCCGAGCCTGAAGGGCCCCATATATTTGAGGGCCCTGGGGTCGAGGGCCCTCATCCCGTTTTTTGAACCTTGTCCTTGTTGAATAGGTGGGATGGGCATTCCATTAATGTCCCTAACTGACCTGCACTCATTGGCCCAATGCTTTCCTTTCTTGCATCTCGGGCAGGTACCTGGGGCTCTAGGCCTAACTTCTGCCTTATCCATCAATTTAGCACTATTATCATTTGGACATTGACGTCTGAAATGCCCCAACTGGCCACATTTGAAACATCCCTTTGATTTATTCTGCTGAGGTGACTTAGCGGCCAAGAAGAACGCAGCGGCAAGACCCGAATTGGTCAGAGGGGTGCCAACCTCACGGCAAGCCTTGACCCATGCATCCAGCCCCTTTTTTCTAACGGGATTGATGGCTCGCTGACATTCTGGGGTAGACTGCTCATAGATTAATTGTTGAACGAAAGGCATAGTGTAATCAGCAGTGCCGATTGTTTTTTCAGCCGCCTCCATCATGCGGGCAGCAAAATCCGCAAAAGGCTCAGCAGGACGCTGGAGAATTTTTGTTAAATGTCCAATGACCTCTCCTTTATTAGGGAGTGCCTTCCAGGCCTTATAATGGACTTCACTGACTTGTTGATATACCTCCAATGGATACTGTGTTTGATGAGGCATATGCGGGCCCAAGCCTAGAAGCATTTCTGCTGTCCATGCGGGTCTGCCTTGTTCATAATTTATTTTAGCCTGATTGTTAGCATAGTCTGTGACCAGGGCCCTGAATTCTAAAAATTGGCCTTTAGTAAGGCAAGCCCTAGCTAGTTCCATCCAATCAGTAGGCGTCAGGGGCGCCAGAATGATTCTACGCAAAAGGGCAATAGTATAGTCAGCCCCAGGGCCAAAGTCCTTGGTAGCTTGTACCAAATCTTTTAACTGCTCATAAGGTATTGCCTCGTATCTTCTCTGTTGAGTGACAGGGTCTTCAAAGACCGGGAAGGCTGAGGCTAATTTTGACCAGGTTTTATCTTTTATGAAATGACATTTACCCCGCAAGGGCGCATACGGCGGGGGGGCTGATGGAACTACCGGGCCGCATGCTCCCACAGCCTGAGCACAATTAGGCCTTTTACTAAATATATCCTCAGGAGCGCCTAGGCGCCCATCTCCTTCCTGGGAGGAGCCTGACTCCGAGCCACTGTCATCATCAGTCTCCCCTAATTGTAACCTTGACAATTCTGATATTGGAGGCTGCAGCCCACTCAAAGGGGAATAAATGCCTCTTATGTCTCTCTGTCCTTTCCGAGGGGGCGGGCCTGCGCAAGCCTCACCTATCTCCTCAAGTGCTTCTTGTAAACTTTTCTCCTTGTCCTCTCCTTTTTGACTGGATCCTATTTTTCCCTTTTGTTTCTTCCTAGGCCTAGCATGTGAGTCCCCGCTAGTATCTGACTCTGAAAGACTGTCCTGATGTTGGGCTAAAGCTCTTTGTCCCTCCCCAATTATTTCCACATGTTTACCGCTATTGAGACAAAAATGAACCAGTCGCCAAAACGGTAATGTGCCCTTCCCTAAACTTCCTTCCTGTTCTGCCTGTCGCAGGTCACGCCCCAACTTCTCCCAGGAGGGGAGTGTAAGGGATCCTGAAGCCGCAAACCAAGGGGCTGTTGAATCCATAACTCTAAGAATCCGTCTGATGGTTACTGTAGAAATCTGAATATCACGTTGTTTCAATAGAGCTTTAATCAGCCCAGAAAAGTGTTCAATGGCCACAGAGCCGCTCTGCGAGTTGCCCATGATGAACGCAGTTATCTACCTGCGAGCTTTATCACCAAAGGCAGGATGGACAGAAGGAAAAACCCCGTTATCTACCGGGGAGATTTTACTTTCACTATCTCGTCCCAGGGACAATGCAAACAGTCATTAGCAAAGTCCCCTAAAGGTAAATAGACAGAAACAGAGATAAAACCCCAAACAAAGCAGGCAAAAACAGGCGAGGAAAGCCAGGGTCAGTCGAAAATCCATCAGATAACAAAGCCGGGGATGACTTACCGACGTCTACCTCTCCGTGGGTCAAGTTCTGAATCCTCTTCGGCCCTCCGCCGGGTGTCTTTGAAAGGTCCGGCGTCCCGGGTTTTCGGCACCACTTTGCGGCGAGCCCCCTGTCCTGCAGGGAATAAACGGCCACAAACGAAGATCCTTCTTGTATCACACTTTATTGGAGAGCACTTGGTTAACAGATGAGCTGATGGCGGAGGGCCCCGAGCACTGCCTTGCTGCAACTTTTATGCTGTTCAAGCCTATGTGCACACAAGTGATTGGCTGCAGGATTGACGCCACAAGCATATGCCTCGGGATAGGCTGAGAACAAGCTCGTCATGACCATGCGCAGATTGTACAACTAGTAGCGCCAGGACTCATGCCAAATATGGAGTTGCTTACCACATGACAGGCAAGAAGCCAGCGCCATCTTGTAATGGCGACTGTTAACGGCTCCCTACACTTTAGAAATGAGGCAAATCCACTAACTTGTACATCTTATTAGATTACACAAATTAGGAAAGTTTGAACTTGCTGCACTCAACCTTCTAAGTAGAAATTAAACTGATTGCTAGAATCGAATTAACTTATTTCACAAAGTACACTGTTTGGTAATGAAGATGTTCTTTTCTAAAGAAACTACTTTAGAAATGAGGCGAATCCACTAACTTGTACATCTTGTTAGATTACACAAAGTAGGAAAGTTTGAACTTGCTGCACTCAACCTTCTTCGTAGGAAAGCAAGTGATTCCTAGAATCGAACTAGCTCATTTCACATAGTACAGTGTTCGGTAATGAAGATGTTTGTTTTCTAAACAAACTACTTTAGAAATGAGGCCAATCTACTAAGTTGTGCATCTTTTCAGATTACATTAACAAGGAAAGTTTGAACTTGCTGCACTCAACCTTCTTTGTAGGAAAGCAACTGATTCCTAGAACCGAATGAGCTTATTTCACACAGTACAATGTTCGGCAATGAAGATGTTTGTTTTCTCAACAAACGACTTTACAAATGAGGCGAAGCTTCTAACTTGGCCATCTTTTTAGATTACATTAACAAGGAAAGTTTGAACTTGCTGCACTCAACCTTCTTCGTAGAAATTAAACTGATTCCTAGAAGCGAATTAACTTATTTCACACAGTACAGTGTTCGGTACTGAAGATGTTTCTTTTATAAAGAAACTACTTTAGAAATGAGGCCAATGTACTACGTTGTGCATCTTTTCAGATTACATTAAGAAGGAAAGTTTGAACTTGCTGCACTCAACAATCTTTGTAGGAAAGCAACTGATTCCTAGAACCGAATGAGCTTATTTCACACAGTACAATGTTCGGCAATGAAGATGTTTGTTTTCTCAACAAAGTACTTTACAAATGAGGTGAATCTTCTAACTTGGCCATCTTTTTAGATTACATGAACAAGGAAAGTTTGAACTTGCTGCACTCAACCTTCTTCGTAGAAATTAAACTGATTCCTAGAAGCGAATTAACTTATTTCACACAGTACAGTGTTCGGTACTGAAGATGTTTGTTTTCTAAAGAAACTAATTTAGAAATGATGCGAATCCACTATCTTGTACATCTTGTTAGATTACACAAACTAGGAAAGTTTGAACTTGCGGCACTCAACGATCTTCGTAGAAATTAAACTGACACCTAGAAGTGAATTAACTCATTTCACACAGTACAGTGTTCGGTACTGAAGATGTTTCTTTTCTAAAGAAAGTACTTTAGAAATGAGGCCAATCTACTAAGTCGTGCATCGTTTTAGGTTACATTAACAAGGAAAGTTTGAACTGGCTACATTCAACCTTCTTTGTAGGAAAGCAACTGAATTCTAGAACTAAATTAGCTTTGTTCACACACAGTACAATGTTTGCAATGAAGATGTTAGTTTTCTCAACAAACTATTTTACCAATGAGGCAAATCTACTAACTTGGACATCTTTTCAGACCACATTAACAAGGAAAGTATGAACTTGCTAAACTCAACCATCTTCATAGAAAGTAAACTGATTCCTAGAACTCAATTAGCTCATTTCACAAAGTACAAAGTTTGGCAATTTAGGTTTTTTTTCTAAAGAAACTACTTTAGAAATGAGGCGAATCTACTAACTTGGACATCTTTTTAGATTACATTAACAAGGAAAGTTTGAAGTTGCTGCACTCAACCTTCTTTGTAGGAAAGCAACTGATTCCTAGAACCGAATGAGCTTATTTCACACAGTACAATGTTCAGCAATAAAGATGTTAATTTTCTCAACAAACTACTTTACAAATGAGGCGAATCTACTAACTTGGCCATCTTTTTAGATTACATTAACAAGGAAAACTTGAACTTGCTGCACTCAACCTTCTTTGTAGGAAAGCAACTGATTCCTAGAAGCGAATTAACTTATTTCACACAGTATAGTGTTCGGTACTGAAGATGTTTCTTTTCTAAAGAAACTACTTTAGAAATGAGGTGAATCCACTAACTTGTACATCTTGTTAGATTACACAAACTAGGAACGTTTGAACTTGCTGCACTCAACCTTCTTCCTAGGAAAGCAAGTGATTCCTAGAATCGAACTAGCTCATTTCACACAGTACAATGTTCGGCAATGAAGATGTTTGTTTTCTCAACAAACTACTTTACAATTGAGTCGAATCTACTAACTTGGCCATCTTTTTAGATTACATTAACAAGGAAAGTTTGAACTTGCTGCAATCAACCTTCTTTGTAGGAAAGCAACCGATTCCTAGAACCGAATGAGCTTATTTCACACAGTACAATGTTCTGCAAGGAAGATGTTTGTTTTCTCAATAAAGTACTTTACAAATGAAGCGAATGTTCTAACTCTTCCATCTTTTGAGATTACATTAACAAGGAAAGTTTGAACTTGTTGCACTCAACCTTCTTCGTAGAAATTAAACTGATTCCTAGAAGCGAATTAACTTATTTCACACAGTACAGTGTTCGGTACTGAAGATGTTTCTTTTCTAAAGAAACTACTTTAGAAATGAGGTGAATCCACTAACTTGTACATCTTGTTAGATTACACAAAGTAGGAAAGTTTGAACTTGCTGCACTCAACCTTCTTTGTAGGAAAGCAACTGATTCCTAGAACTGAATGAGCTTATTGCACACAGTACAATGTTCGGCAATGAAGATGTTTGTTTTCTCAACAAACTACATTACAAATGAGTCGAATCTACTAACTTGGCCATCTTTTTAGATTACATTAACAAGGAAAGTTTGAACTTGCTGCACTCAACCTTCTTTGTAGGAAAGCAACTGATTCCTAGAACCGAATGAGCTTATTTCACACAGTACAATGTTGGGCAATGAAGATGTTTGTTTTCTCAACAAAGTACTTTACAAATGAGGCGAATCTTCTAACTTGGCCATCTTTTGAGATTACATTAACAAGGAAAGTTTGAACTTGCTGCACTCAACCTTCTTCGGAGAAATTAAACTGATTCCTAGAAGAGAATTAACTTATTTCACACAGTACAGTGTTCGGTACTGAAGATGTTTCTTTTCTAAAGAAACTACTTTAGAAATAAGGCGAATCGACTAACTTGTATATCTTGCTAGATTACACAAAGTAGGAAAGTTTGAACTTGCTGCACTCAACCTTCTTCGTGGGAAAGCAAGTGATTCCTAGAATCGAACTAGCTCATTTCACATAGTACAGTGTTCGGTAATGAAGATGTTTGTTTTCTAAACAAACTACTTTAGAAATGAGGCCAATCTACTAAGTTGTGCATCTTTTGAGATTTCATTAACAAGGAAAGTTTGAACTTGCTGCACTCAACCTTCTTTGTAGGAAAGTAACTGATTCCTAGAACCGATTGAGCTTATTTCACACAGTACAATGTTCGGCAATGAAGATGTTTGTTTTCTCAAAAACTACTTTACAAATGAGTCGAATCAACTAACATCGCCATCTTTTTAGATTACATTAACAAGGAAAGTTTGAACTTGCTGCACTCAACCTTCTTTGTAGGAAAGCAACGGATTCCTAGAACCGAATGAGCTTATTTCACACAGTACAATGTTGGGCAATGAAGATGTTTGTTTTCTCAACAAAGTACTTTACAAATGAGGCGAATCTTCTAACTTGGCCATCTTTTGAGATTACATTAACAAGGAAAGTTTGAACTTGATGCACTCAACCTTCTTCGTAGAAATTAAACTGATTCCTAGAACAGAATTAACTTATTTCACACAGTACAGTGTTCAGTACTGAAGATGTTTCTTTTCTAAAAAAACTACTTTAGAAATGAGGCGAATCCACTAACTTGTACATCTTCTTAGATTACACAAAGTAGGAAAGTTTGAACTTGCTGCACTCAACCTTCTTCGTAGGAAAGCAAGTGATTTCTAGAGTCGAACTAGCTCATTTCACATATTACAGTATTCGGTAATGAAGATGTTTGTTTTCTAAACAAACTACTTTAGAAATGAGGCCAATCTACTAAGTTGTGCATCTTTTCAGATTACATTAACAAGGAAAGTTTCAACTTGTTGCACTCAACCTTCTTTGTAGGAAAGCAACAGATTCCTAGATCCGAAAGAGCTTATTTCACACAGTACAGTGTTCGGTACTGAAGATGTTTCTTTTCTAAAGAAACTACTTTAGAAATGAGGCCAATCTATTCCGTTGTGCATCTTTTCAGATTACATTAAAAAGGAAAGTTTGAACTTACTGCACTCAACCTTCTTCGTAGAAATTAAACTGATTCCTAGAAGTGAATTAACTTATTTCACACAGTACAGTGTTTGGTACGGAAGATGTTTCTTTTCTAAAGAAACTACGTTAGAAATGAGGACAATCTACTACATTGAGCATCTTTTCAGATTACATTAACAAGGAAAGTTTGAACTTGCTGCACTCAACCTTCTTTGTAGGAAAGCAACTGATTCCTAGAACCGAATGAGCTTATTTCACACAGTACAATGTTCGGCAATAAAGATGTTAATTTTCTCAAAAACTACTTTACAAATTAGTCGAATCTACTAACTTGGCCATCTTTTTAGATTACATTAACAAGGAAAGTTTGAACTTGCTGCACTCAACCTTCTTCGGAGAAATTAAACTGATTCCTAGAAGAGAATTAACTTATTTCACACAGTACAGTGTTCGGTACTGAAGATGGTTCTTTTCTAAAGAAACTACTTTAGAAATGAGTCGAATCCACTAACTTGTACATCTTGTTAGATTACACAAACTAGGAAAGTTTGAACTTGCTGCACTCAACCTTCTTCGTAGGAAAGCAAGTGATTCCTAGAATCGAACTAGCTCATTTCACACAGTACAATGTTCGGCAATGAAGATGTTTGTTTTCTCAACAAACTACTTTACAATTGAGTCGAATCTACTAACTTGGCCATCTTTTTAGATTACATTAACAAGGAAAGTTTGAACTTGCTGCAATCAACCTTCTTTGTAGGAAAGCAACCGAATCCTAGAACCGAATGAGCTTATTTCACACTGTACAATGTTGGGCAATGAAGATGTTTGTTTTCCCAACAAAGTACTTTACAAGTGAGGCGAATCTTCTAACTTGGCCATCTTTTTAGATTACATTAACAAGGAAAGTTTGAACTTGCTGCACTCAACCTTCTTCGTAGAAATAAAACTGATTCCTAGAAGCGAATTAACTTATTTCACACAGTACAGTGTTCGGTACTGAAGATGTTTCTTTTCTAAAGAAACTACTTTAGAAATGAGGCAAATCTACTACGTTGTGCATCTTTTCAGATTACATTAACAAGGAAAGTTTGAACTTGCTGCAATCAACCTTCTTTGTAGGAAAGCAACTGATTCCTAGAACTGAATGAGCTTATTTCACACAGTACAATGTTCGAAATGAAGATGTGTGTTTTCTCAACAAACTACTTTACAAATGAGTCGAATCTACTAAGTTGGCCATCTTTTTAGATTACATTAACAAGGAAAGTTTGAACTTGCTGCACTCAACCTTCTTTGTAGGAAAGCAACTGATTCCTAGAACCGAATGAGCTTATTTCACACAGTACAATGTTCGGCAATGAAGATGTTTGTTTTCTCAACAAAGTACTTTACAAATGAGGCGAATCTTCTAACTTGGCCATCTTTTGAGATTACATTAACAAGGAATGTTTGATCTTGCTGCACTCAACCTCCTTCGTAGAAATTAAACTGATTCCTAGAAGCGAATTAACTTATTTGACACAGTACACTGTTCGGTACTGAAGATGTTTCTGTTCTAAAAAAAGTACTTTAGAAATAAGGCGAATCCACTAACTTGTACAATTTGTTAGATTACACAAAGTAGGAAAGTTTGAACTTGCTGCACTCAACCTTCTTCGTAGGAAAGCAAGTGATTCCTAGAATCGAACTAACTCATTTCACACAGTACAGTGTTCGGGTAATGAAGATGTTTCTTTTCTAAACAAACTACTTTAGAAATGAGGCCAATCTACTAAGTTGTGCATCTTTTCAGATTACATTAACAAGGAAAGTTTGAACTTGCTGCACTCAACCTTCTTTGTAGGAAAGCAACTGATTCCTAGAACCGAATGAGCTTATTTCACACAGTACAATGTTCGGCAATGAAGATGTTTGTTTTCTCAACAAAGTACTTTACAAATGAGGCGAATGTTCTAACTTGGCCATCTTTTTAGATTACATTAACAAGGAAAGTTTGAACTTGCTGCACTCAACCTTCTTTGTAGAAATTAAACTGATTCCTAGAAGCAAATTAGCTTATTTCACACAGTACAGTGTTGGCACTGAAGATGTTTGTTTTCTAAAGAAACTACTTTAGAAATGAGGCCAATCTACTAACTTGTGCATCTTTTCAGATTACATTAACAAGGAAAGTTTAAACTTGCTGCACTCAACCTTCTTCGTAGAAATTAAACTGATTCCTAGAAGCGAATTAAATTATTTCACAGAGTACAGTGTTGGGTAATGAAGATGTTTCTTTTTTAAAGAAACTACTTTAGAAATGAGGCGAATCCACTAACTTGTACATCTTGTTAGATTACACAAGTAGGAAAGTTTGAACTTGCTCCACTCAACCTTCTTCGTAGGAAAGCAAGTGATTCCTATTATCGAACTAGCTCATTTCACATAGTACAGTGTTCGGTAATGAAGATGTTTGTTTTCTAAACAAACTACTTTAGAAATGAGGCCAATCTACTAAGTTGTGCATCTTTTCAGATTACATTAACAAGGAAAGTTTGAACTTGCTGCACTCAACCTTCTTTGTAGGAAAGCAACTGATTCCTAGAACCGAATGAGCTTATTTCACACAGTACAATGTTCGGCAATGAAGATGTTTGTTTTATCAACAAAGTACTTTACAAATGAGGCGAATGTTCTAACTTGGCCATCTTTTGAGATTACATTAACAAGGAAAGTTTGAACTTGCTGCACTCAACCTTCTTGTAGTAGAAATTAAACTGATTCCTAGAACTTAATTAACTTATTTCACACAGTACAGTGTTGGTACTGAAGATGTTTCTTTTCTAAAGAAACTACTTTAGAAATGATGCGAATCCACTAACTTGTACACCTTGTTAGTTTACACAAAGTAGGAAAGTTTGAACTTGCTGCACTCAACCTTCTTCGTGGAAAGCAGGTGATTCCTAGACTCGAACTAGCTCATTTCACATAGTACAGTGTTCCTTAATGAAGATGGTTGTTTTCCAAACAAATTACTTTAGAAATGAGGTCAATCTACTAAGTTGTGCATCTTTTCAGATTACATTAACAAGGAAAGTTTGAACTTGCTGCACTCAACCTTCTTTGTAGGAAAGCAACTGATTCCTAGAACCGAATGAGCTTATTTCACACAGTACAATGTTCGGCAATGAAGATGTTTGTTTTCTCAACAAAGTACGTTACAAATGAGGTGAATCTACTAACTTGGCCATCTTTTGAGATTACATTAACAAGGAAAGTTTGATCTTGCTGCACTCAACCTTCTTCGAAGAAATTAAACTGATTCCTAGAAGCGAATTAACTTATTTCACACAGTACAGTGTTCGGTACTGAAGATGTTTCTTTTCTATAGAAACTAGTTTAGAAATGAGGCGAATCCACTAACTTATACATCTTGTTATATTTCACAAAGTAGGAAAGTTTGAACTTGCTGCATTCAACCTTCTTTCAGAAGGAAAGCAAGTGATTCCTAGAATTGAACTAGGTCATTTCACATAGTACAGTGTTCAGTAATGAAGATGTTTGTTTTCTAAACAAACGACTTTAGAAAGGAGGCCAATCTACTAAGTTGTGCATCTTTTCAGATTACATTAACAAGGAAAGTTTGAACTTGCTGCACTCAACCTTCTTTGTAGGAAAGCAACTGATTCCTAGAACCGAATGAGCTTATTTCACACAGTACAATGTTGGGCAATGAAGATGTTTGTTTTCTCAACAAAGTACTTTACAAATGAGCCGAATCTTCTAACTTGGCCATCTTTTTAGATTACATTAACAAGGAAAGTTTGAACTTGCTGCACTCAACCTTCTTTGTAGGAAAGCAACTGATTCCTAGAACCGAATGAGCTTTTTTCACACAGTACAATGTTCGGAAATGAAGATGTTTGTTTCCTCAACAAACTACTTTACAAATGAGTCGAATCTACTAACTTGGCCATCTTTTTAGATTGCATTAACAAGGAAAGTTTGAACTTGCAGCACTCAACCTTCTTTGTAGGAAAGCAACTGATTCCTAGATCTGAATGAGCTTATTTCACACAGTACAATGTTCGGCAATGAAGATGTTTGTTTTCTCAAACAAACTACTTTACAAATGAGTCGAATCTACTAACTTGGCCATCTTTTTAGATTACATTAACAAGGAAAGTTTGAACTTCCTCCACTCAACCTTCCTTGTAGAAAGCAACTGATTCCTAGAACCGAATGAGCTTATTTCAGACAGTACAATGTTCGGCAATGAAGATGTTTGTTTTCTCAACAAAGTACTTTTAAATGAGGCGAATGTTCTAACTTGGCCATCTTTTGAGATTACATTAACAAGGAAAGTTTGAACTTGCTGCACTCAACCTTCTTTGTAGGAAAGCAACTGATTCCTAGAACCGAATGAGCTTATTTCACACAGTACAATGTTCGGCAATGAAGATGTTTGTTTTCTCAACAAAGTACTAATACAAATGAGGTGAATGTTCTAACTTGGCCATCTTTTGAGATTACATTAACAAGGAAAGTTTGAACTTGCTGCACTCAACCTTCTTCGTAGAAATTAAACTGATTCCTAGAAGCGAATTAACTTATTTCACACAGTACAGTGTTGGGTACTGAAGATGTTTCTTTTCTAAAGAAACTAGTTTAGAAATGAGGCCAATCTACTACGTTGAGCATCTTTTCAGATTACATTAACAAGGAAAGTTTGAACTTGCTGCACTCAACCTTCTTTGTAGGAAAGCAACTGATTCCTAGAACCGAATGAGCTTATTTCACACAGTACAATGTTCGAAATGAAGATGTTTGTTTCCTCAACAAACTACTTTACAAATGAGTCGAATCTACTAACTTGGCCATCTTTTTAGATTGCATTAACAAGGAAAGTTTGAACTTGCTGCACTCAACCTTCTTTGTAGGAAAGCAACTGATTCCTAGAACCGAATGAGCTTAATTGACACAGTACAATGTTCGGCAATAAAGATGTTAATTTTCTCAACAAACTACTTTACAAATTAGTCGAATCTACTAACTTGGCCATCTTTTTAGATTACATTAACAAGGAAAGTTTGAACTTGCTGCACTCAACCTTCTTCGGAGAAATTAAACTGATTCCTAGAAGAGAATTAACTTATTTCACACAGTACAGTGTTCGGTACTGAAGATGTTTCTTTTCTAAAGAAACTACTTTAGAAATGAGGCGAATCCACTAACTTGTACATCTTGTTAGATTACACAAACTAGGAAAGTTTGAACTTGCTGCACTCAACCTTCTTCGTAGGAAAGCAAGTGATTCCTAGAATCGAACTAGCTCATTTCACACAGTAGTACAATGTTTGGCAATGAAGATGTTTGTTTTCTCAACAAACTACTTTACAAATGAGGCGAATCTACTAACTTGGCCATCTTTTTAGATTACATTAACAAGGAAAGTTTGAACTTGCTGCAATCAACCTTCTTTGTAGGAAAGCAACCGAATCCTAGAACCGAATGAGCTTATTTCACACAGTACAATGTTGGGCAATGAAGATGTTTGTTTTCCCAACAAACTACTTTACAAATGAGGCGAATCTTCTAACTTGGCCATCTTTTTAGATTACATTAACAAGGAAAGTTTGAACTTGCTGCACTCAACCTTCTTTTGTAGAAATAAAACTGATTCCTAGAACCTTAATTAACTTATTTCACACAGTACAGTGTTCGGTACTGAAGATGTTTTTTTAAAGAAACTACTTTAGAAATGAGGCGAATCTACTAACGTTGTGCATCTTTTCAGATTACATTAACAAGGAAAGTTTGAACTTGCTGCACTCAACCTTCTTTGTAGGAAAGCAACTGATTCCTAGAACTGAATGAGCTTATTTCACACAGTACAATGTTCGAAATGAAGATGTTTGTTTTCTCAACAAACTACTTTAGAAATGAGGCGAATCTACTAAGTTGGCCATCTTTTAGATTACATTAACAAGGAAAGTTTGAACTTGCTGCACTCAACCTTCTTTGTAGGAAAGCAACTGATTCCTAGAACCGAATGAGCTTATTTCACACAGTACAATGTTCGGCAATGAAGATGTTTGTTTTCTCAACAAAGTACTTTACAAATGAGGCGAATCTTCTAACTTGGCCATCTTTTTGAGATTACATTAACAAGGAAAGTTTGAACTTGCTGCACTCAACCTTCTTTGTAGAAATTAAACTGATTCCTAGAACCGAATTAACTTATTTCACACAGTACAGTGTTCGGTACTGAAGATGTTTCTTTTCTAAAAAAGTACTTTAGAAATGAGGCGAATCCACTAACTTGTACAATTTGTTAGATTACACAAAGTAGGAAAGTTTGAACTTGCTGCACTCAACCTTCTTTGTAGGAGAAAGCAAGTGATTCCTAGAATCGAACTAGCTTCATTTCACACAGTACAGTGTTCGGTAATGAAGATGTTTGTTTTCTAAACAAACTACTTTAGAAATGAGGCCAATCTACTAAGTTGTGCATCTTTTCAGATTACATTAACAAGGAAAGTTTGAACTTGCTGCACTCAACCTTCTTTGTAGGAAAGCAACTGATTCCTAGAACCGAATGAGCTTATTTCACACAGTACAGTGTTGGGTAATGAAGATGTTTGTTTTCTAAAGAAACTAGTTTAAAAATGAGGCCAATCTACTAACTTGAGCATCTTTTCAGATTACATTAACAAGGAAAGTTTGAACTTGCTGCACTCAACCTTCTTTGTAGGAAAGCAACTGATTCCTAGAACCGAATGAGCTTATTTCACACAGTACAATGTTCGGAAATGAAGATGTTTGTTTTCTCAACAAACTACTTTACAAATGAGTCGAATCTACTAACTTGTCCAACTTTTTAGATTACATTAACAAGGAAAGTTTGAACTTGCTGCACTCAACCTTCTTTGTAGGAAAGCAAGTGATTCCTAGAACCGAATGAGCTTATTTCACACAGTACAATGTTCGGCAATGAAGATGTTTGTTTTCTCAAAAAACTACTTTAGAAATGAGGCGAATCAACTAACTTGGCCATCTTTTTAGATTACATTAACAAGGAAAGTTTGAACTTGCTGCACTCAACCTTCTTTGTAGAAATTAAACTGATTCCTAGAAGAGAATTAGCTTATTTCACACAGTACAGTGTTCGGTAATGAAGATGTTTCTTTTTTCTAAAGAAACTACTTTAGAAATGAGGCGAATCTACTAACTTGTACATCTTGTTAGATTACACAAACTAGGAAAGTTTGAACTTGCTGCACTCAACCTTCTTTGTAGGAAAGCAAGTGATTCCTAGAACCGAATGAGCTTATTTCACACAGTACAATGTTTGGCAATGAAGATGTTTGTTTTCTCAACAAACTACTTTACAAATGAGGCGAATCTACTAACTTGGCCATCTTTTTAGATTACATTAACAAGGAAAGTTTGAACTTGCTGCAATCAACCTTCTTTGTAGGAAAGCAACTGATTCCTAGAACCGAATGAGCTTATTTCACACAGTACAATGTTGGGCAATGAAGATGTTTGTTTTTCAACAAACTACTTTAGAAATGAGGCGAATCTTCTAACTTGGCCATCTTTTTAGATTACATTAACAAGGAAAGTTTGAACTTGCTGCACTCAACCTTCTTTGTAGAAATAAAACTGATTCCTAGAACCGTTTAATTAACTTATTTCACACAGTACAGTGTTCGGTACTGAAGATGTTTGTTTTCTAAAGAAACTACTTTAGAAATGAGGCCAATGTACTAACTTGTGCATCTTTTCAGATTACATTAACAAGGAAAGTTTGAACTTGCTGCACTCAACCTTCTTTGTAGGAAAGCAACTGATTCCTAGAACTGAATTAGCTTATTTCACACAGTACAATGTTCGAAATGAAGATGTTTGTTTTCTCAACAAACTACTTTAGAAATGAGGCGAATCTACTAAGTTGGCCATCTTTTTAGATTACATTAACAAGGAAAGTTTGAACTTGCTGCACTCAACCTTCTTTGTAGGAAAGCAACTGATTCCTAGAACCGAATGAGCTTATTTCACACAGTACAATGTTCGGCAATGAAGATGTTTGTTTTCTCAACAAAGTACTTTTACAAATGAGGCGAATCTTCTAACTTGGCCATCTTTTGAGATTACATTAACAAGGAAAGTTTGAACTTGCTGCACTCAACCTTCTGTAGAAATTAAACTGATTCCTAGAAGCTTAATTAACTTATTTCACACAGTACAGTGTTTGGGTAATGAAGATGTTTCTTTTCTAAAGAAACTACTTTAGAAATGAGGCGAATCCACTAACTTGTACATCTTGTTAGATTACACAAAGTAGGAAAGTTTGAACTTGCTGCACTCAACCTTCTTCGTAGGAAAGCAAGTGATTCCTAGAATCGAACTAGCTCATTTCACACAGTACAGTGTTCGGTAATGAAGATGTTTGTTTTTCTAAACAAACTACTTTAGAAATGAGGCCAATCTACTACGTTGTCCATCTTTCAGATTACATTAACAAGGAAAGTTTGAACTTGCTGCACTCAACCTTCTTTGTAGGAAAGCAACTGATTCCTAGAACCGAATGAGCTTATTTCACACAGTACAATGTTCGCAATGAAGATGTTTGTTTTCTCAACAAAGTACTTTACAAATGAGGCGAATCTACTAACTTGGCCATCTTTTTAGATTACATTAACAAGGAAAGTTTGAACTTGCTGCACTCAACCTTCTTTGTAGGAAATTAAACTGATTCCTAGAACCGAATTAGCTTATTTCACACAGTACAGTGTTCGGTACTGAAGATGTTTGTTTTCTAAAGAAACTACTTTAGAAATGAGGCGAATCCACTAACTTGTACATCTTGTTAGATTACACAAAGTAGGAAAGTTTGAACTTGCTGCACTCAACCTTCTTTTGTAGGAAAGCAACTGATTCCTAGAATCGAATTAGCTTATTTCACACAGTACAGTGTTGGTAATGAAGATGTTTGTTTTCTAAACAAACTACTTTAGAAATGAGGCCAATCTACTAAGTTGTGCATCTTTTCAGATTACATTAACAAGGAAAGTTTGAACTTGCTGCACTCAACCTTCTTTGTAGGAAAGCAACTGATTCCTAGAACCGAATGAGCTTATTTCACACAGTACAATGTTCGCAATGAAAGATGTTTGTTTTCTCAACAAAGTACTTTACAAATGAGGCGAATCTTCTAACTTGGCCATCTTTTGAGATTACATTAACAAGGAAAGTTTGAACTTGCTGCACTCAACCTTCTTTGTAGAAATTAAACTGATTCCTAGAAGCTTAATTAAATTATTTCACAGAGTACAGTGTTGGTAATGAAGATGTTTCTTTTTAAAGAAACTACTTTTTAGAAATGAGGTGAATCCACTAACTTGTACATCTTGTTAGATTACACAAAGTAGGAAAGTTTGAACTTGCTGCACTCAACCTTCTTCAGAGGAAAGCAAGTGATTCCTAGAATCGAACTAGCTCATTTCACATAGTACAGTGTTCGGTAATGAAGATGTTTGTTTTCTAAACAAACTACTTTAGAAATGAGGCCAATCTACTAAGTTGTGCATCTTTTTCAGATTACATTAACAAGGAAAGTTTGAACTTGCTGCACTCAACCTTCTTTGTAGGAAAGCAACTGATTCCCTAGAACCGAATGAGCTTATTTCACACAGTACAATGTTCGGCAATGAAGATGTTTGTTTTCTCAACAAACTACTTTACAAATGAGGCGAATGTTCTAACTTGGCCATCTTTTGAGATTACATTAACAAGGAAAGTTTGAACTTGCTGCACTCAACCTTCTTTTGTAGAAATTAAACTGATTTCCTGCGCTTAATTAACTTATTTCACACAGTACAGTGTTCGGTACTGAAGATGTTTCTTTTCTAAAGAAACTACTTTAGAAATGAGGTGAATCCACTAACTTGTACATCTTGTTAGATTACACAAACAAGGAAAGTTTGAACTTGCTGCACTCAACCTTCTTCGTAGGAAAGCAAGGTGATTCCTAGAACCGAACTAGCTCATTTCACATAGTACAGTGTTCCTTAATGAAGATGTTTGTTTTCAAACAAATTACTTTAGAAATGAGGTCAATCTACTAAGTTGTGCATCTTTTCAGATTACATTAACAAGGAAAGTTTGAACTTGCTGCACTCAACCTTCTTTGTAGGAAAGCAACTGATTTCTAGAACCGAATGAGCTTATTTCACACAGTACAATGTCTGCAATGAAGATGTTTGTTTTCTCAACAAAGTACTTTACAAATGAGGCGAATCTTCTAACTTGGCCATCTTTTTAGATTACATTAACAAGGAAAGTTTGAACTTGCTGCACTCAACCTTCTTCGTAGAAATTAAACTGATTCCTAGAACCGAATTAACTTATTTCACACAGTACAGTGTTCGGTAATGAAGATGTTTGTTTTCTAAAGAAACTATTTTAGAAATGAGGCCAATCTACTACGTTGTGCATCTTTTCAGATTACATTAACAAGGAAAGTTTGAACTTGCTGCACTCAACTTTCTTTGTAGAAATTAAACTGATTCCTAGAAGCTTAATTAACTTATTTCACACAGTACAGTGTTCGGTACTGAAGATGTTTCTTTTCTAAAGAAACTACTTTAGAAATGAGGCCAATCTACTAAGTTGTGCATCTTTTTCAGATTACATTAACAAGGAAAGTTTGAACTTGCTGCACTCAACCTTCTTTGTAGGAAAGCAACTGATTCCTAGAACCGAATGAGCTTATTTCACACAGTACAATGTTCGGCAATGAAGATGTTTGTTTTTCTCAACAAACTACTTTACAAATGAGGTGAATCTACTAACTTGGCCATCTTTTGAGATTACATTAACAAGGAAAGTTTGAACTTGCTGCACTCAACCTTCTTCAAGAAATTAAACTGATTCCTAGAACCGAATTAACTTATTTCACACAGTACAGTGTTCGGTACTGAAGATGTTTGTTTTCTAAAGAAACTAGTTTTTAGAAATGAGGCGAATCCACTAACTTATACATCTTGTTATATTACACAAAGTAGGAAAGTTTGAACTTGCTGCACTCAACCTTCTTCGTAGGAAAGCAAGTGATTCCTAGAATTGAACTAGGTCATTTCACATAGTACAGTGTTCAGTAATGAAGATGTTTGTTTTCTAAACAAACGACTTTAGAAAGGAGGCCAATCTACTAAGTTGTGCATCTTTTCAGATTACATTAACAAGGAAAGTTTGAACTTGCTGCACTCAACCTTCTTTGTAGGAAAGCAACTGATTCCTAGAACCGAATGAGCTTATTTCACACAGTACAATGTTGGGCAATGAAGATGTTTGTTTTCTCAACAAAGTACTTTACAAATGAGCCGAATCTTCTAACTTGGCCATCTTTTTAGATTACATTAACAAGGAAAGTTTGAACTTGCTGCACTCAACCTTCTTCGTAGAAATTAAACTGATTCCTAGAAGCGAATTAACTTATTTTACACAGTACAGTGTTCGGTACTGAAGATGTTTTTTTTCTAAAGAAAGTACTTTAGAAATGAGACCAATCTACTACGTTGAGCATCTTTTCAGATTACATTAACAAGGAAAGTTTGAACTTGCTGCACTCAACCTTCTTTGTAGGAAAGCAACTGATTCCTAGAACCGAATGAGCTTATTTCACACAGTACAATGTTCGCAATGAAGATGTTTGTTTCTCAAGAAACTACTTTTACAAATGAGTCGAATCTACTAACTTGGCCATCTTTTTAGATTACATTAACAAGGAAAGTTTGAACTTGCTGCACTCAACCTTCTTTTGTAGGAAAGCAACTGATTCCTAGAACCGAAATGAGCTTATTTGACACAGTACAATGTTCGCAATGAAGATGTTTGTTTTCTCAAGAAACTACTTTAGAAATGAGTCGAATCTACTAACTTGGCCATCTTTTTAGATTACATTAACAAGGAAAGTTTGAACTTCCTGCACTCAACCTTCTTTGTAGGAAAGCAACTGATTCCTAGAACCGAATGAGCTTATTTCACACAGTACAATGTTCGGCAATGAAGATGTTTGTTTTCCAACAAAGTACTTTTTAGAAATGAGGCGAATCTTCTAACTTGGCCATCTTTGAGATTACATTAACAAGGAAAGTTTGAACTTGCTGCACTCAACCTTCTTTGTAGAAAGCAACTGATTCCTAGAATCCGAATGAGCTTATTTCACACAGTACAATGTTCGGCAATGAAGATGTTTGTTTTCTCAACAAACTACTTTAGAAATGAGGCGAATGTTCTAACTTGGCCATCTTTTGAGATTACATTAACAAGGAAAGTTTGAACTTGCTGCACTCAACCTTCTTCGTAGAAATTAAACTGATTCCTAGAACCGAATTAACTTATTTCACACAGTACAGTGTTGGTAATGAAGATGTTTGTTTTCTAAAGAAACTACTTTAGAAATGAGGCCAATCTACTACGTTGAGCATCTTTTCAGATTACATTAACAAGGAAAGTTTGAACTTGCTGCACTCAACCTTTCTTTGTAGGAAAGCAACTGATTCCTAGAACCGAATGAGCTTATTTCACACAGTACAATGTTCGAAATGAAGATGTTTGTTTTCTCAACAAACTACTTTACAAATGAGTCGAATCTACTAACTTGGCCATCTTGTTAGATTACATTAACAAGGAAAGTTTGAACTTGCTGCACTCAACCTTTCTTTGTAGGAAAGCAACTGATTCCTAGAACCGAATGAGCTTATTTCACACAGTACAATGTTCGCAATAAAGATGTTAATTTTCTCAAAACTACTTTACAAATGAGGCGAATCTACTAACTTGGCCATCTTTTTAGATTACATTAACAAGGAAAGTTTGAACTTGCTGCACTCAACCTTCTTTCGGAGAAATTAAACTGATTCCTAGAAGAGAATTAACTTATTTCACACAGTACAGTGTTCGGTACTGAAGATGGTTCTTTTCTAAAGAAACTACTTTAGAAATGAGGCGAATCCACTAACTTGTACATCTTGTTAGATTACACAAGGAAGGAAAGTTTGAACTTGCTGCACTCAACCTTCTTTGTAGGAAAGCAAGTGATTCCTAGAATCGAACTAGCTCATTTCACACAGTACAATGTTTGGCAATGAAGATGTTTGTTTTTCTCAACAAACTACTTTACAAATGAGTCGAATCTACTAACTTGGCCATCTTTTTAGATTACATTAACAAGAAAGTTTGAACTTGCTGCACTCAACCTTCTTTGTAGGAAAGCAACTGATTCCTAGAACCGAATGAGCTTATTTCACACAGTACAATGTTGGGCAATGAAGATGTTTGTTTTCCCAACAAAGTACTTTACAAATGAGGCGAATCTTCTAACTTGGCCATCTTTTAGATTACATTAACAAGGAAAGTTTGAACTTGCTGCACTCAACCTTCTTCGTAGAAATAAAACTGATTCCTAGAATCGAATTAACTTATTTCACACAGTACAGTGTTCGGTACTGAAGATGTTTCTTTTCTAAAGAAACTACTTTAGAAATGAGGCCTATGTACTACGTTGTGCATCTTTTCAGATTACATTAACAAGGAAAGTTTGAACTTGCTGCACTCAACCTTCTTTGTAGGAAAGCAACTGATTCCTAGAACTGAATGAGCTTATTTCACACAGTACAATGTTCGGAAATGAAGATGTGTGTTTTCTCAACAAACTACTTTACAAATGAGGCGAATCTACTAAGTTGGCCATCTTTTTAGATTACATTAACAAGGAAAGTTTGAACTTGCTGCACTCAACCTTCTTTGTAGGAAAGCAACTGATTCCTAGAACCGAATGAGCTTATTTCACACAGTACAATGTTCGCAATGAAGATGTTTGTTTTCTCAACAAAGTACTTTACAAATGAGGCGAAATCTTCTAACTTGGCCATCTTTTGAGATTACATTAACAAGGAAAGTTTGAATCTTGCTGCACTCAACCTCCTTTGTAGGAAATTAAACTGATTCCTAGAAGCGAATTAACTTATTTGACACAGTACACTGTTCGGTACTGAAGATGTTTCTGTTCTAAAAAAAGTACTTTAGAAATAAGGCGAATCCACTAACTTGTACAATTTGTTAGATTACACAAAGTAGGAAAGTTTGAACTTGCTGCACTCAACCTTCTTCGTAGGGAAAGCAAGTGATTCCTATTATCGAACTAGCTCATTTCACATAGTACAGTGTTCGGTAATGAAGATGTTTCTTTTCTAAACAAACTACTTTAGAAATGAGGCCAATCTACTAAGTTGTGCATCTTTTCAGATTACATTAACAAGGAAAGTTTGAACTTGCTGCACTCAACCTCTTTTGTAGGAAAGCAACTGATTCCTAGAACCGAATGAGCTTATTTCACACAGTACAATTTTTGGCAATGAAGATGTTTGTTTTATCAACAAAGTACTTTACAAATGAGGAGAATCTTCTAACTTGGCCATCTTTTGAGATTACATTAACAAGGAAAGTTTGAACTTGCTGCACTCAACCTTCTTCGTAGAAATTAAACTGATTCCTAGAAGTTTAATTAACTTATTTCACAGAGTACAGTGTTGGGTAATGAAGATGTTTTTTTTTAAAGAAACTACTTTAGAAATGAGGCCAATCCACTAACTTGTACATCTTGTTAGATTACACAAGTAGGAAAGTTTGAACTTGCTGCACTCAACCTTCTTTGTAGGAAAGCAACTGATTCCTAGAATCGAACTAGCTTATTTCACATAGTACAGTGTTCGGTAATGAAGATGTTTGTTTTCTAAACAAACTACTTTAGAAATGAGGCCAATCTACTAAGTTGTGCATCTTTTCAGATTACATTAACAAGGAATGTTTGAACTTGCTGCACTCAACCTTCTTTGTAGGAAAGCAACTGATTCCTAGAACCGAATGAGCTTATTTCACACAGTACAATGTTCGCAATGAAGATGTTTGTTTTATCAACAAAGTACTTTACAAATGAGGCGAATGTTCTAACTTGGCCATCTTTTGAGATTACATTAACAAGGAAAGTTTGAACTTGCTGCACTCAACCTTCTTCGTAGAAATTAAAATGATTCCTAGAAGTAGTTTAATTAACTTATTTCACACAGTACAGTGTTCGGTACTGAAGATGTTTCTTTTCTAAAGAAACTACTTTAGAAATGATGCGAATCCACTAACTTGTACATCTTGTTAGATTTACACAAAGTAGGAAAGTTTGAACTTGCTGCACTCAACCTTCTTCGTAGGAAAGCAGGTGATTCCTAGAATCGAACTAGCTCATTTCACATAGTACAGTGTTCCTTAATGAAGATGTTTGTTTTTCCAAACAAATTACTTTAGAAATGAGGTCAATCTACTAAGTTGTGCATCTTTTCAGATTACATTAACAAGGAAAGTTTGAACTTGCTGCACTCAACCTTCTTTGTAGGAAAGCAACTGATTTCCTAGAACCGAATGAGCTTATTTCACACAGTTCAATGTTCGCAATGAAGATGTTTGTTTTCTCAACAAAGTACTTTACAAATGAGGCGAATCTTCTAACTTGGCCATCTTTTTTTAGATTACATTAACAAGGAAAGTTTGAACTTGCTGCACTCAACCTTCTTCGTAGAAATTAAACTGATTCCTAGAATCCGAATTAACTTATTTCACACAGTACAGTGTTCGGTACTGAAGATGTTTTTTCTAAAGAAACTATTTTAGAAATGAGGCCAATCTTCTAACTTGTGCATCTTTTCAGATTACATTAACAAGGAAAGTTTGAACTTGCTGCACTCAACCTTCTTTGTAGAGAAATTAAACTGATTCCTAGAAGCTGAATTAACTTATTTCACACAGCACAGTGTTCGGTAATGAAGATGTTTTTTTCTAAAGAAACTACTTTAGAAATGAGGCCAATCTACTAAGTTGTGCATCTTTTCAGATTACATTAACAAGGAAAGTTTGAACTTGCTGCACTCAACCTTCTTTGTAGGAAAGCAACTGATTCCTAGAACCGAATGAGCTTATTTCACACAGTACAATGTTCGCAATGAAGATGTTTGTTTTCTCAACAAAGTACTTTACAAATGAGGTGAATCTACTAACTTGGCCATCTTTTGAGATTACATTAACAAGGAAAGTTTGAACTTGTTGCACTCAACCTTCCTTGTAAGAAATTAAACTGATTCCTAGAATTAATTAACTTATTTCACACAGTACAGTGTTTGGTAATGAAGATGTTTGTTTTCTAAAGAAACTAGTTTAGAAATGAGGCGAATACACTAACTTATACTTGTTGTTATATTTCACAAAGTAGGAAAGTTTGAACTTGCTGCACTCAACTTTCTTCGTAGGAAAGCAAGTGATTCCTAGAATTGAACTAGGTCATTTCACATAATACAGTGTTCAGTAATGAAGATGTTTGTTTTCTAAACAAACGACTTTAGAAATGAGGCCAATCTACTAAGTTGTGCATCTTTTCAGATTACATTAACAAGGAAAGTTTGAACTTGCTGCACTCAACCTTCTTTGTAGAAATTAAACTGATTCCTAGAACCGAATTAAGCTTATTTCACACAGTACAATATTCGGCAATGAAGATGTTTGTTTCCTCAACAAACTACTTTACAAATGAGGCGAATCTACTAACTTGGACATCTTTTTAGATTACATTAAAAAGGAAAGTTTGAACTTGATGCACTCAACCTTCTTTGTAGGAAAGCAACTGATTCCTAGAACCGAATGAGCTTATTTCACACAGTACAATGTTCGCAATGAAGATGTTTGTTTTCTCAACAAAGTACTTTTACAAATGAGGCGAATCTACTAACTTGGCCATATTTTTAGATTACATTAACAAGGAAAGTTTGAACTTGCTGCACTCAACCTTCTTCGTACAAATTAAACTGATTCCTAGAAGCGAATTAACTTATTTCACACAGTACAGTGTTCGGTACTGAAGATGTTTCTTTTCTGAAGAAACTACTTTAGAAATGAGGCCAATCTACTACGTTGTGGATCTTTTGAGATTACATTAACAAGGAAAGTTTGAACTTGCTGCACTCAACCTTCTTCGTAGAAATTAAACTGATTCCTAGAAGCGAATTAACTTATTTCACACAGTACTGTTTTCGGTACTGAAGATGTTTGTTTTCTAAAGAAACTACTTTAGAAATGAGGCCAATCTACTACGTTGTGCATCTTTTCAGATTACATTAACAAGGAAAGTTTGAACTTGCTACACTCAACCTTCTTTGTAGGAAAGGAACTGATTCCTAGAATCGAATGAGTTTATTTCACACAGTACAATGTTCGGCAATGAAGATGTTTGTTTTCTCAACAAACTACTTTACAAATGAGTCGAATCTACTAACATGGCCATCTTTTGAGATTACATTAACAAGGAAAGTTTGAACTTGCTGCACTCAACCTTCTTTTTAGGAGAGCAACTGATTCCTAGATCCGAATGAGCTTATTTCACACAGTACAATGTTCGGCAATGAAGATGTTTGTTTTCTCAACAAAGTACTTTACAAATGAGGCGAATGTTCTAACTTGTGCAATCTTTTGAGATTACATTAACAAGGAAAGTTTGAACTTGCTGCACTCAACCCTCTTTGGAGAAATTAAACTGATTCCTAGAACCGAATTAACTTATTTCACACAGTACAGTGTTCGAACTGAAGATGTTTGTTTTCTAAATAAAGTACTTTAGAAATGAGGCCAATCTACTAGGTTGTGCACCTTTTCAGATTACATTAACAAGGAAAGTTTGAACTTGCTGCACTCAACCTTCTTCATAGAAATTAAACTGATTCCTAGAATTAATTAACTTATTTCACACAGTACAGTGTTCGGTACTGAAGATGTTTGTTTTCTAAAGAAACTACTTTAGAAATGAGGTGAATCCACTAACTTGTACATCTTGTTAGATTACACAACAAGGAAAGTTTGAACTTGCTGCACTCAACCTTCTTTGTAGGAAAGCAAGTGATTCCTAGAATCGAACTAGCTTATTTCACATAGCACAGTGTTCGGTAATGAAGATGTTTGTTTTCTAAACAAACTACTTTAGAAATGAGGCCAATCTACTAAGTTGTGCATCTTTTCAGATTACATTAACAAGGAAAGTTTGAACTTGCTGCACTCAATCTTCTTTGTAGGAAAGCAACTGATTCCTAGAACCGAATGAGCTTATTTCACACAGTACAATGTACAATGCAATGAAGATGTTTGTTTTTTTCAACAAAGTACTTTACAAATGAGGCGAATCTTCTAACTTGGCCATCTTTTGAGATTACATTAACAAGGAAAGTTTGAACTTGCTGCACTCAACCTTCTTCCTAGAAACTAACTGATTCCTAGATCCGAATTAACTTATTTCACACAGTACAGTGTTCGGTACTGAAGATGTTTCTTTTCTAAAGAAACTACTTTAGAAATGAGGCGAATCTACTACGTTGTGCATCTTTTCAGATTATATTAACAAGGAACGTTTGAACTTGCTGCACTCAACCTTCTTTTGTAGGAAAGAAACTGATTCCTAGAACCGAATGAGCTTATTTCACACAGTACAATGTTCGGCAATGAAGATGTTTGTTTTCTCAACAAACTACGTTACAAATGAGTCGAATCTACTAACTTGGACATCTTTTTAGATTACATTAACAAGGAAAGTTTGAACTTGCTGCACTCAACCTTCTTCGTAGAAATTAAACTGATTCCTAGAAGCGAATTAACTTATTTCACACAGTACAGTGTTCGGTACTGAAGATGTTTTTTTTTCTAAAGAAACTACTTTAGAAATGAGGCGAATCCACTAACTTGTACATCTTGTTAGATTACACAAAGTAGGAAAGTTTGAACTTGCTGCACTCAACCTTCTTCGTAGGAAAGCAAGTGATTCCTAGAATCGAACTAGCTCATTTCACATAGTACAGTGTTTGGTAATGAAGATGTTTTTTTTCTAAAGAAAATACTTTAGAAATGAGGCCAATCTACTACATTGTGCATCTTTTCAGATTACATTAACAAGGAAAATTTGAACTTGCTGCACTCAACCTTCTTTTTAGGAAAGCAACTGATTCCTAGAACTGAATGAGCTTATTTCACACAGTACAATGTTCGGCAATGAAGATGTTTGTTTTCTTAACAAACTACTTTACAAATGAGGCGAATCTACTAACTTGGCCATCTTTTTAGATTACATTAACAAGGAAAGTTTGAACTTGCTGCACTCAACCTTCTTTGTAGGAAAGCAACTGATTCCTAGAACCGAATGAGCTTATTTCACACAGTACAATGTTCGGCAATGAAGATGTTTGTTTTCTCAAAGAAACTACTTTAGAAATGAGGCGAATGTTCTAACTTGGCCATCTTTTGAGATTACATTAACAAGGAAAGTTTGAACTTGCTGCACTCAACCTTCTTCGTAGGAAAGCAAGTGATTCCTAGAATCGAACTAGCTCATTTCACATAGTACAGTGTTCGGTAATGAAGATGTTTGTTTTCTAAACAAACTACTTTAGAAATGAGGCCAATCTACTAAGTTGTGCATCTTTTCAGATTACATTAACAAGGGAAGTTTCAACTTGCTGCACTCACCCTTCTTTGTAGGAAAGCAACTGATTCCTAGAACCGAATGAGCTTATTTCACACACTACAATGTTCGGCAATGAAGGTGTGTTTTTTCTCAACAAAGTACTTTACAAATGAGGCGAATCTTCTAACTTGGCCATATTTTTAGATTACATTAACAAGGAAAGTTTGAACTTGCTGCACTCAACCTTGTTCGTACAAATTAAACTGATTCCTAGAGTTTAATTAACTTATTTCACACAGTACAGTGTTGGGTACTGAAGATGTTTCTTTTCTAAAGAAACTACTATAGAAATGAGGCCAATCTACTACGTTGTGGATCTTTTGAGATTACATTAACAAGGAAAGTTTGAACTTGCTGCACTCAACCTTCTTCGTAGAAATTAAACTGATTCCTAGAAGCGAATTAACTTATTTTACACAGTACAGTGTTCGGTACTGAAGATGTTTGTTTTCTAAAGAAACTACTTTAGAAATGAGGCCAATCTACTACGTTGTGCATCTTTTCAGATTACATTAACAAGGAAAGTTTGAACTTGCTGCACTCAACCTTCTTTGTAGGAAAGCAACTGATTCCTAGAACCGAATGAGCTTATTTCACACAGTACAATGTTCGGCAATGAAGATGTTTGTTTTCTCAACAAACTACTTTACACATGAGTCGAATCTACCAACTTGGCCATCTTTTTAGATTACATTAACAAGGAAAGTTTGAACTTGCTGCACTCTAGTTCTTTGTAGGAAAGCAACTGTTTCCTAGATCCGAATGAGCTTATTTCACACAGTACAATGTTCGGCAATGAAGATGTTTGTTTTCTCAACAAAGTACTTTACAAATGAGGCGAATCTTCTAACTTGGCCATCTTTTGAGATTACATTAACCAGGAATGTTTGAACTTGCTGCACTCAACCTTCTTCGTAGAAATTAAACTGATTTCCTAGAAGTTTAATTAACTTATTTCACACAGTACAGTGTTGGTATTGAAGATATTTCTTTCCTAAAGAAACTACTTTAGAAATGAGGCGAATCCACTACCTTGCACATCTTGTTAGATTACACAAAGTAGGAATGTTTGAACTTGCTGCACTCAACCTTCTTCGTAGAAATTAAACTGATTCCTAGAAGCGAATTAACTTATTACACACAGTACAGTGTTCGGCACTGAAGATGTTTCTTTTCTAAAGAAAGTACTTTAGAAATGAGGTGAATCCACTACCTTGTAAAACTTGTTAGATTACACAAACTAGGAAAGTTTGAACTTGCTGCACTCAACCTTCTTCGTCGGAAAGCAAGTGATTCCTAGAATCGAACTAGCTCATTTCACATAGTACAGTGTTCGGTAATGAAGATGTTTGTTTTCTAAACAAACTACTTTAGAAATGAGGCCAATCTACTAAGTTGTGCATCTTTTCAGATTACATTAACAAGGAAAGTTTGAACTTGCTGCACTCAACGTTCTTTGTAGGAAAGCAACTGTTTCCTAGAAGTGAATGAGCTTATTTCACACAGTACTATGTTCGACAATGAAGATGTTCGTTTTCTCAACAAAGTACTTTACAAATGAGGCGAATGTCCTAACTTGGCCATCTTTTTAGATTACATTAAGAAGTAAAGTTTGAACTTGCTGCACTCAACCTTCTTTGTAGTAAAGCAACTGATTCCTATAACCGAATGAGCTTATTTCACACAGTACAATGTTTGGCAATGAAGATGTTTGTTTTCTCAACAAAGTACTTTACAAATGAGGTGAATGTTCTAACTTGGCCATCTTTTGAGATTACATTAACAAGGAAAGTTTGAACTTGCTGCACTTAACCTGCTTCGTAGAAATTAAACTGATTCCTAGAAGCGAAATAACTTATTTCACACAGTACAGTGTTTGGTACTGAAGATGTTTCTTTTATAAAGAAACTACTTTAGAAATGAGGCGAATCCACTAACTTGTACATCTTGTTAGATTACACAAATTAGGAAAGTTTGAACTTGCTGCACTCAACCTTCTTCGTAGGAAAGCAAGGGATTCATAGAATCGAACTACCTCATTTCACATAGTACAGTGTTCGGTAAAGAAGATGTTTGTTTTCTAAACAAACTACTTTAGAAATGAGGCCAATCTACTAAGTTGTGCATCTTTTCAGATTACATTAACAAGGAAAGTTTGAACTTGCTGCACTCAACCTTCTTTGTAGGAAAGCAACTGATTCCTAGAACCGAATGAGCTTATTTCACACAGTACAATGTTCGGCAATGAAGATGTTTGTTTTCTCAACAAAGTACTTTACAAATGAGGCGAATGTTCTAACTTGGCCATCTTTTGAGATTACTTTAACAAAGAAAGTTTGAACTTGCTGCACTCAACCTAATTCGTAGAAATTAAACTGATTCCTAGAAGCTAATTAACTTATTTCACACAGTACAGTGTTCGGAACTGAAGATGTTTCTTTTCTATAGAAACTACTTGAGAAATGAGGCGAATCCACTAACTTGTACATCTTGTTAGATTACACAAAGTAGGAAAGTTAGAACTTGCTGCACTCAACCTTCTTCGTAGGAAAGCAAGTGATTCCTAGAATCGAACTAGCTCATTTCACATAGTACAGTGTTCGGTAATGAACATGTTTGTTTTCTAAACAAACTACTTTAGAAATGAGGCCAATCTACTAAGTTGTGCATCTTTTCAGATTACATTAACAAGGAAAGTTTGAACTTGCTGCAGTCAACCTTCTTTGTCGGAAAGCAACTGATTCCTACAACCGAATGAGCTTATTTCACACAGTACAATGTTCGGCAATGAAGATGTTTGTTTTCTCAACAAACTACTTTACAAATGAGGCGAATCTATGAACTTGGCCATCTTTTTACATTACATTAACAAGGAAAGTTTGAACTTGCTGCACTGAACCTTCTTTGTAGGAAAGCAACTGATACCTAGAACCGAATGAGCTTATTTCACACAGTACAATGTTCGGCAATGAAGATATTTGTTTTCTCAACAAACTACTTTAGAAATGAGTCGAATCTAATAACTTGGCCATCTTTTTAGATTACATTAACAAGGAAAGTTTGAACTTGCTGCACTCAACCTTCTTTGTAGGAAAGCAACTGATTCCTTGAACCGAATGAGCTTGTATCACACAGTACAATGTTCCGCAATAAAGATGTTAATTTTCTCAACAAACTACTTTACAAATGAGGCGAATCTACAAACTTGGCCATCGTTTTAGATTACATTAACAAGGAAAGTTTGAACTTGCTGCACTCAACCTTCTTTGTAGGAAAGCAACTGATTCCTAGAAGCGAATTAACTTATTTCACACATTACAGTGTTCGGTACTGATGATGTTTCTTTCCTAAAGAAACTACTTTAGAAATGATTCGAATCCACTAACTTGTACATTTTGTTAGATTAAACAAACTAGGAACGTTTGAACTTGCTGCACACAGCCTTCTTTGTAGGAAAGCAAGTGATTCCTAGAATCGAACTAGCTCATTTCACATAGCGCAGTGTTCGGTAATGAAGATGTTTGTTTTCTAAACAAACTACTTTAGAAATGAGGCCAATCTACTAAGTTGTGCATCTTTTCAGATTACATTAACAAGGAAAGTTTGAACTTGCTGCACTCAACCTTCTTTGTAGGAAAGCAACTGATTCCTAGAACTGAATGAGCTGATTTCACACAGTACAATGTTCGGCAATGAAGATGTTTGTTTTCTCAACAAACTACTTTACAAATGAGGCAAATGTACTAACTTGGCCATCTTTTTAGTTTACATTAACAAGGAAAGTTTGAACTTGCTGCACTCAACCTTCTTTGTAGTAAAGCAACTAATTCCTAGAACCGAATGAGCTTATTTCACACAGTACAATGTTCGGCAATGAAGATGTTTGTTTTCTCAACAAACTACTTTAGAAATGAGGCGAATCTTCTAACTTGGCCATCTGTTTAGATTACATTAACAAGGAAAGTTTGAGCTTGCTGCACTCAACCTTCTTCGTAGAAATTAAAGTGATTCCTAGAAGCGAAATATCTTATTTGACACAGTACAGTGGTCGGTACTGAAGATGTTTCTTTTCTAAAGAAACTACTTTAGAAATGAGGCCAATGTACTACGTTGTGCATCTTTTCAGATTACATTAACAAGGAAAGTTTGAACTTGCTGCACTCAACCTTCCTTGTAGGAAAGCAACTGATTCCTACAACCGAATGAGCTTATTTCACACAGTACAATGTTCGGCAATGAAGATGTTTGTTTTCTCAACAAAGTACTTTACAAATGAGGCGAATGTTCTAACTTGGCCATCTTTTTAGATTACATTAACAAGGAAAATTTGAACTTGCTGAACTCAACCTTCTTCGTCGAAATGAAACTGATTCCTAGAAGCGAATTAACTTATTTCACACAGTACAGTGTTCGGTACTGAAGATGTTTCTTTTCTAAAGAAACTACTTTAGAAATGAGGCCAATGTACTACGTTGTGCATCTTTTCAGATTACATTAACAAGGAAACTTTGAACTTGCTGCACTCAACCTTCTTTGTAGGAAAGCAACTGATTGCTAGAACCGAATGAGCTTATTTCACACAGTACAATGTTCGGCAATGAAGATGTTTGTTTTCTCAACAAACTACTTTACAAATGAGTCGAATCTACTAACTTGGCCATCTTTTTAGATTACATTAACAAGGAAAGTTTGAACTTGCTACACTCAACCTTCTTTGTAGGAAAGCTACGGATTCCTAGAACCGAATGAGCTTATTTCACACAGTACAATGTTCGGCAATAAAGATGTTAATTTTCTCAACAAACTACTTTACAAATGAGGCGAATCAATTAACTTGGCCATCTTTTTAGATTACATTAACAAGGAAAGTTTGAACTTGCTGCACTCAACATTCTTTGTAGGAAAGCAACTGATTCCTAGAAGCGAATAAACTTATTTCACACAGTACAGTGTTCGGTACTGAAGATGTTTCTTTTCTAAAGAAACTACTTTAGAAATGAGGCGAATCAACTAACTTGTACATCTTGTTAGATTACACCAACTAGGAAAGTTTGAACTTGCTGCACTCAACCTTCTTTGTAGGAAAGCAAGTGATTCCTAGAATCGAACTAGCTCATTTCACATAGCGTAGTGTTCGGTAATGAAGATGTTTGTTTTCTAAACAAACTACTTTAGAAATGAGGCCAATCTACTAAGTTGTGCATCTTTTCAAATTACATTAACAAGGAAAGTTTGAACTTGCTGCACTCAACCTTATTTGTAGGAAAGCAACTGATTCCTAGAACCGAATGAGCTTATTTCACACAGTTCAATGTTCGGCAATGAAGATGTTTGTTTTCTCAACAAAGTACTTTACAAATGAGGCGAATCTTGTAACTTGGCCATCTTTTTAGATTACGTTAACAAGGAAAGTTTGAACTTGCTGCACTCAACCTTCTTTGTAGGAAAGCAACTGATTCCTAAACCGAATGAGCTTATTTCACACAGTACAATGTTCGGCAATGAAGATGTTTGTTTTCTCAACAAAGTACTTTACAAATGAGGCGAATGTTCTAACTTGGCCATCTTTTGAGATTACATTGACAAGGAAAGTTTGAACTTGCTGCACTCAACCTTCTTCGTAGAAATTTAACTGATTCCTAGAATCGGATTAACTTATTTCACACAGTACACTGTTCGGTACTGAAGATGTTTCTTTTCTAAAGAAACTACTTTAGAAATGAGGATAATCCACTAACTTGTACATCTTGTTAGATTACACAAAGTAGGAAAGTTTGAACTTGATGCACTCAACCTTCTTCGTAGGAAAGCAAGTGATTCCTAGAATGGAACTAGCTCATTTCACATAGTACAGTGTTCGGTAATGAAGATGTTTGTTTTGTAAACAAACTGCTTTAGAAATGAGGCCAATCTACTAAGTTGTGCATCTTTTCAGATTACATTAACAAGGAAAGTTTGAACTTGCTGCACTCAACCTTCTTTGTAGGAAAGCAACTGATTCCTAGAACCGAATGAGCTTATTTCACACAGAACAATGTTTCGGCAATGAAGATGTTTGTTTACTCAACAAAGTACTTTACAAATGAGGCGAATCTTCTAACTTGCCCATCTGTTGAGATTACATTAACAAGGAAAGTTTGAACTTGCTGCACTCAACCTTCTTCGTAGAAATTAAACTGATTCCTAGAAGCGAATTAACGTATTTCACAAAGTACAGTGTTCGGTACTGAAGATGTTTCTTTTCTAAAGAAACTACTTTAGAAATGAGGCGAATCCACTAACTTGTACATCTTGTTAGATTACGCAAAGTAGGAAAGTTTGAACTTGCTGCACTCAACCTTCTTCTTAGGAGAGCAAGTGATTCCTAGAATCGAACTAGCTCATTTCACATAGTGCAGTGTTCGGTAATGAAGATGTTTGTTTTCTAAACAAACTACTTTAGAAATGAGGCCAATCTACTAAGTTGTGCATCTTTTCAGATTACATTAAAAAAAAAACTTTGAACTTGCTGCACTCAAACTTCTTTGTAGGAAAGCAACTGATTCCAAAAATCGAATGAGCTTATTTCACTCAGAACAATGTTCGGCAATGAAGATGTTTTTTTTCTCAACAAACTACTTTACAAATGAGGAGAATCTACTAACTTAGCCATCTTTTTAGATTACATTAACAAGGAAAGTTTGAACTTGCTGCACTCAACCTTCTTTGTAGGAAAGCAACTGATTCCTAGAACCGAATGAGCTTATTTCACACAGTACAATGTTCGGCAATGAAGATGTTTGTTTTCTCAGCAAAGTACTTTACAAATGAGTCGAGTGTTATAACTTGGCCATCTTTTGAGATTACATTAACAATGAAAGTTTGAACTTGCTGCACTCAATCTTCTTCGTAGAAATTAAACTGATTCCTAGAAGAGAATTAACTTATTTCACACAGTACAGTGTTCGGTACTGAAGATGTTTCTTTTCTAAAGAAACTCGTTTAGAAATGAGGCGAATCCACTAACTTGTACATCTTGTTAGATTACACAAAGTAGGAAAGTTTGAACTTGCTGCACTCAACCTTCTTCGTAGGAAAGCAAGTGATTCCTAGAATCGAACTAGCTCATTTCACATAGTACAGTATTCGGTAATGAAGATGTTTGTTTTCTAAACAAACTACTTTAGAAATGAGGCCAATCTACTAAGTTGTGCATCTTTTCAGATTACATTAACAAGGAAAGTTTGAACTTGCTACACTCAACCTTCTTTGTAGGAAAGCAACTGATTCCTAGAACCGAATGAGCTTATTTCACACAGTACAATGTTCGGCAATGAAGATGTTTGTTTTCTCAACAAACTACTTTACAAATGAGGCGAATCTACTAACTTGGCCATCTTTTTAGATTACATTAACAAGGAAAGTTTGAACTTGCTGCACTCAACCTTGTTTGTAGGAAAGCAACTGATTCCTATAACCGAATGAGCTTATTTCACACATTACAATGTTCAGCAATGAAGATGTTTGTTTTCTCAACAAAGTACTTTACTAATGAGGCGAATTTTCTAACTTGGCCATCTTTTGGGATTACATTAACAAGGAAACTTTGAACTTGCTGCACTCAACCTTCTTCGTAGAAATTAAACTGACTCCTAGAAGCGAATTAACTTATTTCACACAGTACAGTGTTTGGTACTGAAGATGTTTCTTTTCTAAAGAAACTACTTTAGAAATGAGGCCAATATACTACGTTGTGCCTCTTTTCAGATTACATTAACAAGGAAAGTTTGAACTTGCTGCACTCAACCTTCTTCGTAGAAATTAAACTGATTCCTAGAAGCGAATTAACTTATTTCACACAGGACAGTGTTCGGTACTGAAGATCCTTCTTTTCTAAAGAAACGACTTTAGAAATGAGGCCAATCTAATACGTTGTGCATCTTTTCAGATTACATTAAGAAGGAAAGTTGGAACTTGCTGCACTCAACCTTCTTCATAGAAATTAAACTGATTCCTAGAAGCGAATTAAATTATTTCACACAGTACAGTGTTCGGTACTGAAGATCTTTCTTCTGTAAAGAAACTACTTTAGAAATGACGCCAATCTACTACGTTGTGCATCTTTTCAGATTACATTAACAAGGAAAGTTTGAACTTGCTGCACTGAACCTTCTTTCTAGAAAAGCAACTGATTCCTAGAACCGAATGAGCTTATTTCACACAGTACAATGTTCGGCAATGAAGATGTTTGTTTTCTCAACAAACAACTTTACAAATGCGTAGAATCAACTAACTTGGCCATCTTTTTAGATTACATTAACAAGGAAAGTTTGAACTTGCTGCTCTCAACCTTCTTTGTAGGAAAGCAACTGATTCCTAGATCCGAATGAGATTATTTCACACAGTAAAATGTTCGGCAATGAAGATGTTTGTTTTCTCAACAAAGTACTTTACAAATGAGTCGAATCTTCTAACTTGGCCATCTTTTGAGATTACATTAACAAGGAAAGTTTGAACTTGCTGCACTCAACGTTCTTCGTAGAAATTAAACTGATTCCTAGAAGCGAATTAACTTATTTCACACAGTACAAAGTTCGGTACTGAAGATGTTTCTTTTCTAAAGAAACTACTTTAGAAATGAGGCCCATCTACTACGTTGTGCATCTTTTCAGATTACATTAACAAGGAAAGTTTGAACTTGCTGCACTCAACCTTCTTCGTAGAAATGAAACTGGTTCCTAGAAGCGAATTAACTTATTTCACACAGTACAGTGTTCGGTACTGAAGATGTTTCTTTTCTAAAGAAACTACTTTAGAAATGAGGCCAATCTACTACGTTGTGCATCTTTTCAGATTACATTAACAAGGAAAGTTTGAACTTGCTACACTCAACCTTCTTTGTAGGAAAGCAACTGATTCCTAGAACCGAATGAGCTTATTTCACACAGTACAATGTTCGGCAATGAAGATGTTTGTTTTCTCAACAAACTACTTTACAAATGAGGCGAATGTTCTAACTTGGCCATCTTTTGAGATTACATTAACAAGGAAAGTTTGAACTTGCTGCACTCAACCTTCTTCGTAGAAATTAAACTGATTCCTAGAAGCGAATTAACTTATTTCACACAGTACAGTGTTCGGCACTGAAGATGTTTCTTTTCTAAAGAAACTACTTTAGAAATGAGCCGAATCCACTAACTTGTACATCTTGTTAGATTACACAAAGTAGGAAAGTTTGAACTTGCTGCACTCAACCTTCTTTGTAGGAAAGCAACTGATTCCTAGAACCGAATGAGCTTATTTCACACAGTACAATGTTCGGCAATGAAGATGTTTGTTTTCTCAACAAACAACTTTACAAATGAGTCGAATCTACTAACTTGGCCATCTTTTTAGATTACATTAACTAGGAAAGTTTGAACTTGCTGCACTCAACCTTCTTTATAGGAAAGCAAGTGATTCCTAGATTCGAATGAGATTATTTCACACCGTACAATGTTCGGCAATGAAGATATTTGTTTTCTCAACAAAGTAGTTTACAAATGAGTCGAATCTTCTAACTTGGCCATCTTTTTAGATTACATTAACAAGGAAAGTTTGAACTTGCTGCACTCAACCTTCTTCGTAGAAAGTAAACTGATTCCTAGAAGCGAATTAACTTATTTAACACAGTACAGAGTTCGGTACTGAAGATGTTTCTTTTCTATAGAAACTACTTTAGAAATGAGGCCAATCTACTACGTTGTGCATCTTTTCAGATTACATTAACAAGGAAAGTTTGAACTTGCTGCACTCAACCTTCTTCGTAGAAATGAAACTGATTCCTAGAAGCGAATTAACTTATTTCACACAGAAGTGTTCGGTAATGAAGATGTTTGTTTTCTAAAGAAACTACTTTAGAAATGAGGCCAATCTACTACGTTGTGCATCTTTTCAGATTACATTAACAAGGAAAGTTTGAACTTGCCACACTCAACCTTCTTTGTAGGAAAGCAACTGATTCCTAGAACCGAATGAGCTTATTTCACACAGTACAATGTTCGGCAATGAAGATGTTTGTTTTCTCAACAAACTACTTTACAAATGAGGTGAATGTTCTATCTTGGCCATCTTTTGAGATTACATTAACAAGGAAAGTTTGAACTTGCTGCACTCAACCTTCTTCGTAGGAAAGCAAGTGATTCCTAGAATCGAACTAGCTCATTTCATATAGTACAGTGTTCAGTAATGAAGATGTTTGTTTTCTAAACAAACTACTTTAGCAATGAGGCCAATCTACTAAGTTGTGCATCTTTTCAGATTACATTTACAAGGAAAGTTTGAACTTGCTGCACTCAACCCTCTTTGTAGGAAAGCAACGGATTCCTAGAACCGAATGAGCTTATTTCACACAGTACAATGGTCGGCAATGAATATGTTTGTTTTGTCAACAAAGTACTTTACAAATGAGGCGAATCTTCTAACTTGGCCATCTTTTTAGATTACATTAACAAGGAAAGTTTGAACTTGCTGTACTCAACCTTCTTCGTAGAAATTAAACTGATTCCTAGAAGCGAATTAACTTATTTCACACAGTATAGTATTCGGTACTGAAGATATTTCTTTTCTAAAGAAACTGCTTTAGAAATGAGGCCAATGTACTACGTTGTGAATCTTTTCAGATTACATTAACAAGGAAAGTTTGAACTTGCTGTACTCAACCTTCTTCGTAGAAATTAAACTGATTCCTAGAAGCGAATTAACTTATTTCACACAGTACAGTGTTCGGTACTGAAGATGTTTCTTTTCTAAAGAAACTACTTTAGAAATGAGGCCAATGTACTACGTTGTGCATCTTTTCAGATTACATTAACAAGGAAAGTTTGAACTTGCTACACTCAACCTTCTTTGTAGGAAAGCAACTGATTCCTAGAACCGAATGAGCTTATTTCACACAGTACAATGTTCGCCAATGAAGATGTTTGTTTTCTCAACAAACTACTTTACAAATGAGGCGAATCTACTAACTTGGCCATCTTTTTAGATTACATTAACAAGGAATGTTTGAACTTGCTGCACTCAACCTTCTTTGTAGGAAATTAAACTGATTCCTAGAACCGTAATTAGCTTATTTCACAGTACAGTGTTCGGCAATGAAGATGTTTGTTTTCTAAAGAAACTACTTTAGAAATGAGGCCAATATACTACGTTGTGCATCTTTTCATATTACATTAAGAAGGAAAGTTTGAACTTGCTGCACTCAACCTTCTTCGTAGAAATTAAACTGATTCCTCGAATTGGATTAACTTATTTCACACAGTACACTGTTCGGTACTGAAGATGTTTCTTTTCTAAAGAAACTACTTTAGAAATGAGGCCAATCTACTACGTTGTGCATCTTTTCAGATTACATTAAGAAGGAAAGTTTGAACTTGCTGTACTCAACCTTCCTCGTAGAAATTAAACTGATTCCTAGAAGCGAATTAACTTATTTCACACAGTACAGTGTTCGGTACTGAAGATGTTTCTTTTCTAAAGAAACTACTTTAGAAATGAGGCCAATGTACTACGTTGTGCATCTTTTCAGATTACATTAACAAGGAAAGTTTGAACTTGCTACACTCAACCTTCTTTGTAGGAAAGCAACTGATTCCTAGAACCGAATGAGCTTATTTCACACAGTACAATGTTCGCCAATGAAGATGTTTCTTTTCTCAACAAACTACTTTACAAATGAGGCGAATCTACTGACTTGGCCATCTTTTTAGATTACATTAACAAGGAAAGTTTGAAGTTGCTGCACTGAACCTTCTTTGTAGGAAAGCAACTGATTCCTAGAACCGAATGAGCTTATTTCACACAGTACATTGTTCGGCAATGAAGATGTTTGTTTTCTCAACAAACTACTTTACAAATGAGTCGAATCTACTAACTTGGCCATCTTTTTAGATTACATTAACAAGGAAAGTTTGAACTTGCTGCACTCAACCTTCTTTGTAGGAAAGCAACTGATTCCTAGATCCGAATGAGCTTATTTCACACAGTACAGTGTTCGGTACTGAAGATGTTTCTTTTTTAAAGAAACTACTTTAGAAATGAGGCGAATCCACTAACTTGTACATCTTGTGAGATTACACAAAGTAGGAAAGTTTGAACTTGCACTCAACCTTCTTCGTAGGAAAGCAAGTGATTCCTAGAATCGAACTAGCTCATTTCACATAGTACAGTGTTCGGTAATGAAGATGTTTGTTTTCTAAACAAACTACTTTAGAAATGAGGCCAATCTACTAAGTTGTGCATCTTTTCAAATTACATTAACAAGGAAAGTTTGAAATTGCTGCACTCAACCTTCTTTGTAGGAAAGCAACTGATTCCTAGAACCGAATGAGCTTATTTCACACAGTACAATGTTCGGCAATGAAGATGTTTGTTTTCTCAACAAAGTACTTTACAAATGAGGTGAATCTTCTAACTTGGCCATCTTTTTAGATTACATTAACAAGGAAAGTTTGAATTTGCTGCACTCAACCTTCTTCCTAGAAATTAAACTGATTCCTAGAGTTTAATTAACTTATTTCACACAGTACAGTGTTCGGTACTGAAGATGTTTCTTTTCTAAAGAAACTACTTTAGAAATGAGGTCAATCTACTACGTTGTGCATCTTTTCAGATTACATTAACAAGGAAAGTTTGAACTTGCTACACTGAACCTTATTTGTAGCAAAGCAACTGATTCCTAGAACCGAATGAGCTTATTTCACACAGTACAATGTTCGGCAATGAAGATGTTTGTTTTCTCAACAAACTACTTTACAAATGAGGCGAATCTACTAACTTCGCCATCTTTTTAGATTACATTAACAAGGAAAGTTTGAACTTGCTGCACTCAACCTTCTTTGGAGGAAAGCAACTGATTTCTAGAACCGAATGAGCTTATTTCACACAGTACAATGTTCGGCAATGAAGATGTTTGTTTTCTCAACAAAGTACTTTACAAATGAGGTGAATCTTCTAACTTGGCCATCTTTTTAGATTGCATTAACAAGGAAAGTTTGAATTTGCTGCACTCAACCTTCGTCCTAGAAATTAAACTGAATCCTAGAAGCGAATTAACTTATTTCACAAAGTACAGTGTTCGGTACTGAAGATGTTTCTTTTCTAAAGAAAGTACTTTAGAAATGAGGTCAATCTACTACGTTGTGCATCTTTTCAGATTACATTAACAAGGAAAGTTTGAACTTGCTACACTCAACCTTCTTTGTAGGAAAGCAACTGATTCCTAGAACCGAATGAGCTTATTTCACACAGTACAATGTTCGGCAATGAAGATGTTTGTTTTCTCAACAAACTACTTTACAAATGAGGCGAATCTTCTAACTTGGCCATCTTTTTAGATTACATTAACAAGGAATGTTTGAACTTGCTGCACTCAACCTTCTTCGTAGAAATTAAACTGATTCCTAGAAGCGAATTAACGTATTTCACAAAGTACAGTGTTCGGTACTGAAGATGTTTCTTTTCTAAAGAAACTACTTTAGAAATGAGGCCAATATACTACGTTGTGCATCTTTTCATATTACATTAAGAAGGAAAGTTTGAACTTGCTGCACTCAACCTTCTTCGTAGAAATTAAACTGATTCCTAGAATCGGATTAACTTATTTCACACAGTACACTGTTCGGTACTGAAGATGTTTCTTTTCTAAAGAAACTACTTTAGAAATGAGGCCAATCTACTACGTTGTGCATCTTTTCAGATTACATTAAGAAGGAAAGTTTGAACTTGCTGCACTCAACCTTCTTCGTAGAAATTAAACTGATTCCTAGAAGCGAATTAACTTATTTCACACAGTACAGTGTTCGGTACTGAAGATGTTTCTTTTCTAAGAAACGACTTTAGAAATGAGGCGAATCCACTAACTTGTACATATTGTTAGATTTCACAAAGTAGGAAAGTTTGAACTTGCTGCACTCAACTTTCTTCGTAGGAAAGCAAGTGATTCCTAGAATCGAACTAGCTCATTTCACATAGTACAGTGTTTAGTAATGAAGATGTTTGTTTTCTAAACAAACTACTTTAGCAATGAGGCCAATCTACTAAGTTGTGCATCTTTTCAGATTACATTTACAAGGAAAGTTTGAACTTGCTGCACTCAACCCTCTTTGTAGGAAAGCAACTGATTCCTAGAACCGAATGAGCTTATTTCACACAGTACAATGTTCGGCAATGAAGATGTTTGTTTTCTCAACAAACTACTTTACAAATGAGGCGAATGTTCTAACTTGGCCATCTTTTGAGATTACATTAACAAGGAAAGTTTGAACTTGCTGCACTCAACCTTCTTCGTAGGAAAGCACGTGATACCTAGAATCGAACTAGCTCATTTCACATAGTACAGTGTTCGGTAATGAAGATATTTATTTTCTAAACAAACTACTTTAGAAATGAGGCCAATCTACTAAGTTGTGCATCTTTTCAGATTACATTAACAAGGAAAGTTTGAACTGGCTGCACTCAACCTTCTTTGCAGGAAAGCAACTGATTCCTAGAACCGAATGAGCTTATTTCACACAGTACAATGTTCGGCAATGAAGATGTTTGTTTTCTCAACAAAGTACTTTACAAATGAGGCGAATCTTCTAACTTGGCCATCTTTTTAATTTACATTCACAAGGAAAGTTTGAACTTGCTGCACTCAACCTTCTTCGTAGAAATTAAACTGATTCCTAGAAGTTAATTAACTTTATTTCACAAAGTACAGTGTTCGGTACTAAAGATGTTTCTTTTCTAAAGAAACTACTTTAAAAATGAGGCCAATATACTACGTTGTGCATGTTTTCAGATTACATTAACAAGGAAAGTTTGAACTTGCTGCACTCAACCTTCTTCGTAGAAATTAATCTGATTCCTAGAAGCGAATTAACTTATTTCACACAGTACAGTGTTCGGTACTGAAGATGTTTCTTTTCTAAAGAAACTACTTTAGAAATGAGGCCAATCTATTACATTGTGCATCTTTTCAGAATACATTAAGAAGGAAAGTTTGAACTTGCTGCACTCAACCTTCTTCGTAGAAATTAAAATGATTCCTAGAAGCGAATTAACTTATTTCACACAGTACAGTGTTCGGTACTGAAGATGTTTCTTTTCTAAAGAAACCACTTTAGAAATGAGGCCAATCTACTACGTTGTGCATCTTTCAGATTACATTAACAAGGAAAGTTTGAACTTGATGCACTCAACCTTCTTTGTAGGAAAACAACTGATTCCTAGAACCTAATGAGCTTATTTCACACAGTACAATGTTCGGTAATGAAGATGTTTGTTTTCAACAAACAACTTTACAAATGA
>JAEOAD010001231.1:0-72499 GCA_036365145.1 Orientallactaga sibirica
ATTTGTAGCACCGAGGTCTCAACTTTCAGTGGAATGTTCCTATCATTTCTTCCCTTCTGTTTTTCATGCCTTTCCTTCCAAATGCCCGAGAGTTGGACAGCTAATTCGTATGTCTGAAGCACTTCCAGTTGACTGATGACTTCCAAATAGCTAGAGTGCTTACTATGATAATACAGTGGATATTTGTAAACCTTAGCAAAGGTAGGCTTTCCTTATAAAATCTGTGCCATGATTTTTTCTTGTGTGGATCAGGAACTTCTGTTAATACAAAGAATACATGTTTTCAAATGCAGCAGGTTAAGAATGAATGGTAAAGTTTCTTCTTGGAGGAGGGGCGGAAGTTCTCTCTGATATAGTGGAGGACAAATGCATTGACTTTGTGTGTGCACAGATGAGAGGCAGAGTAGAATGCTGGATGTCTTCCTCTGTCAGTGTTCTGATTTTCCTTCCATGAGGCAGGGTCTGGCACTGAATCTGGAGCTGCTATTACCAGAGCCAGGCTGGCTGGACATGAATTTGCAGTGATTCTCTGACTCTACTGTCCTTAGGACTGGGTTATATGTATGTGGCCATGCCCCACCTTTTATTATGTTTGCTGAGGCTTCGTCAGGTCCTCAGGCTTAGAACAAGTTCTCTTACCCACTCAGCCATATTCGGCCCCAAAAAGGGTGACTTATAATGTCATCTGTATGCTGTAGTCTGAAAAACTTAATAACACATTTAATTGGCAAGTCAAATTGACAACAGATTAGAACATCTTTATTCAGTGTGCCTATTTTGCCCACTCTGTCTCTTAGGTTATGGTCTCTCCTTAGAATTATGGAGTGTTGCTCTAAAATCTCAATTCTATCATACTTTTGTACAGACTTAGAGAGTATAAAGGGGAAAATGGTTATGCAATGGCTGAACCATCACAGGTTATATGCTTAATGTAATAGCATAAATCTCTTCCATTTTGCCAAGGAAGAGACGTGTGCCCTTTATCCTAAAGAAACAGGAGATTCATGCTCTCGGTGCCACCTTTCCTTTGATAAATTATTATTGTTTAGCACCTATGATGTTGAGATGGGATGATTGCCATTGAGTTCCAGGCTGGCATCAGCTCCTACTACACATCATGACAACAGGGGCTTGACACCTGCTGAGAGCTTTAGGTCAGAACCATAGATGGGTACTACTTTCCAAGTCTACTTCTCCATCTTCTTCAGCTAGGTCACAGTGCCATTAATCTCAGCCCTTTGGTGGCAGAGGTAGGAGGGTCACCATGAGTGTAGGGCCAACCTGTGACTACATAGTGAATTCCAGGTCACCCTGGTTCAGTGTGAAATCCTATCTTGAAACAAAACAAAAACAAAACAAATAATTGTATAATCCACCAAGTTCGATAAATCTCAAACTTTGCATTGAGTTTCATGCATTTCATTTGTTTTGTTTTGTTTCCACAGTTTTAGGATGGAACTCAGAACCCAAGATAGAGCTAGGCAATCATTCTGCCCTATTTCTGAACCCCATCCAAAGTTACTTAACATCAGATACACAAGTTGGCACACTGCTCTGAGTGTTTGTTTGTAGTAGCTGGAGGTCCTTACTTGCTCATTTTTTCTCTCCTAGCTGCCTCTTTCTTTCTCTCTCTCTCTCTCTCTCTACACACACACACACACTCACACACACACACACACAAATGATACATAAATAAAAATTAAAATATTTTAAATCTGGATCAATGCGGTGGTGCACACCTTTAATCTCAGAGAGATGTGGAGGCAGAGCAGGAGGATCTCAGTGAGTTGGTGGCCAGCCTAGGCTGACCTGTAACTTCCTCTCTTGTCCCACGCTATGTATATCTGACTTGACTTGCATACAAGGGAATTTAAGTTGACCTAAGTTAGGTTCTTAGGCTTTGCAAGCACTTGCCTTAACTGCTGAGCCATTTTTCTGGGCCCAGTCTTCCTTTTTTTAAAATTAATATTTTAAAATTAATATTTATATGAGGCGACAGAGAGAAGGAGAGGAGAGATTGGCGCACCTGGGGTCTCTAGCCACTGCAAACGAACTCTAGATGCATGCACCAGCTTGTGTATCTGGCTTTCTTGGGTCCTGGGAATCAGCCTCGAACCGGGTTCTTAGGCTTCACAGTCAAGGCTTATCCGCTGAGCCATCTTTCCCACCCCAGATGCCTGTTTAACCCCTTGCCTTTGTAGACCAAAGTTCCCAAAAGACAGCCACACCTACATTTCTGAGGATGGGAACTTCTGATTGTGGAGAGATGGGATGGTCAGATTCAAAAGTCGAACTTTCTAGAACTAATATTAATCCTTGCAATGTTCACCTGTGTCTGACTAACATCCTCTTGACAGTCAGAGTGGTGTTTTAAAAAAATATTTTATTTGTTATTTACTTGAGGACTTGTCAGAGAGGGAAGAGGCAGAGAGAAAGGGAGAACAGGCACAGCAGGGCCTCCAGGCACTGCAAATACACCCAAGACACATGTGCCCCCTTGTGCATCCCTGGCTTACATAGGAACTGGGCAACTAGAACTTGGGGTTCCTAGGCTTTGCAGGCAAACACCTTAACCCGCTCTCTCAAACTTTCTTGAAAGCTCTAACACATCCATGACAGCGGGTTCGGGCCCACTGCTGAGAGCTTAGTTCAGAACCAGAATTGGGTACTGCTTTCCAAGTCCCATTCTCCACCTTCCTCCAGCTAGGCCACAGTACCAAAGGTTCCAAACCACCAAAACAGCACCACCTGGTGGACATCAAGTGTTCAAACACTTGGGCCTGTGCGGGACAGTTCCCATTGAAAACTGCAGAAACCACACTTCGCACTTCTACGTTGGTTTGTTTATTATTTATTTAGAGTAGGTCTTGCTCTGTGTCCCAGGATAGTCTCAAAAACACTCTTCCCGCCTCAGCCTCCCGGAATGATTGGATTACAAGTGTGTGCAACACACACAGTTTAACCATACATCTGAAGATAATATTACAGTACATCTGAAAACAGAGTAGATAGTGGGTAAAAAATTTTTCAATTATCTCTCTATATTCCTGTCTCTTAAATAAATAAACAAAATAAAATAACCCAAAAAAAGAGGCTGGAATGCCAGGTGTGTTGATGCACAACTTGAATCCCTACACTCAGGGGCAGAGTTGGATGGATTATTGCTGTGAGTTCTAAGGCCACCCTGAGATGACATAGTGAATTCAAGTCGTCTGAGCTGGTAGACCCTACCTAGAAAAACCAAGAAGGTAAAAATTAATCCAGAGATGGAGACATGGCTTAGTGGTTAAGCCAGCACCTGGAAATCCAAGGGACTCTGGTTCTATAAATAAATAAAAATAAATAAAAGCCTGGCCTGGTGGTGCACTTGCTTTTAATCCCAGCCCCAGGAAGGAAGATGGGAGGAACACCGTGGAGTTCAAGGCCACCCTGAGACTACATAGTAATTCCAATTCAGCCTGAACTACAGTGAGACCTACCTCAAAAAACCAAATAAAACATACAAATAAACAAAACAAAACAAACAAACAAACAAAAAAAAGCCTGGCATGGTGACACACACTTTTAATCCCAGCACTGGGGCAGAGTAGGAGGATCACCAAAGTAGAGGTCACCTGTGACTACATGTTTACTTCAGGTCAACCTTAGCTGGACTGATACCCTACCTGAAGAGAAAAAAAAGGTAAAATGAGGGCTAGAGATTGAGAAGACTCTTATTTTTTCCCGATAAGGTCTCGATCCCTAGCCCAGGCTGACTGGAGTTCACTAGGTAGTCTCAGGCTGGCATAGAACTCATGCTGATCTCCTTCCACTGTCTCCCCAATCCATGGTGACTCCATTTTGGGGCCATCCCAACCTAACAGTAACCTTAGCCTGGATTGGGACTGTAATTTGGAATTTTTTTTTTTTTTTGCAGGGTAGGGTCTCACTCTGGTCCAGGCTGACCTGGGACTGTAGTCTCAGGGTGGCCTCGGACTCGCAATCCTCCCCTACCTCTGCCTAGTGCTGGGATTAGCAACCCGGCTGTAATTTGGAATTTTTACATAGCAACCCAATAGTATGCTGCCATGTAGGTGAAAAAAAGGGCTGAAATGTACAGAAACCACAACAGTGGCTCTAAATTTAAAATGGAGAGATGATTCAAGAAGTTATCACTCTTGCCTGAAACAAAGCCTAACAACCCAGGTTCAGTTCCCCTAGTACCCAGGCAAAAGCTGGATGCACAAAATGGCACATGCATGTTGTGTTCATTTGCATTGGCTAGAGGTCTAAGTGCACTACATTCTCTCTCTCTCTCTCTCTCTCTCTCTCTCTCTCTCTCTCTTTCTCTCTCTCTCTCTCTTGTAAATAAATAAATAATTTTTATTAAAAATTAGACCAAATATAATGAGATAAAGATTGATATAACTGCTACAACCCAGCAAAATCTCACCACTTATTTCCATATAGATATATTAAATAGAAAACACAGTTTGGACTAGATCAGCTCTGAGGTGCTTTTCCAGATCAAAGGTAAGAGATTAAACAACCACACATTAGAATACACATCAAACTCGACAAAATAGATCAATTGAAGCAAACCATGAAGGGCAGAGCAAATGAACCTCAATTTTAAAAAAGTAACTAAAAAGTTTTAATATTATCTTATTCATTAAAAAAGTAGTAAAAATAATACAATTAGTTCCTCTATACCTTTAACTTACTCAGTTTTCTTTAAATTAATATCTTTTATAGTATGTGTATTAGTATTTGTCAATACTAAGTTGAGAACATTAATCAAAGCTTTCTTTTCTTTTCTTTCTTTTTGTTCTCAGATTTTGCAAATTTCCACTAATTGCCTTGTTCGTTTTCAGGTTAATCCAAAATGGTTCATTCTATTTAGTCATCATGTCTCCTTAGCTCCTCAGGTCTCTGAAGTTCTTTGCGTTTTGGCGTTTTTTTAACTCACACTATTTTAACAATCAATCTCTATGGGTCATGTCCCAAAGATAAGACCACTGACTTCCAGCAACTCCTCATTCAAAAATACAGACTAGAATTTTTCAAGTCATACCAAAACTTCTGTCCTGGAAACTATCATATGACCAGTTTCAACTCTAAACCTAGAAATACTTCAATAATTCTTCTCTTTTCAGCTATTACTGACACTGTCAGGATACTTTCTCTTGTTTGGCTTGCTACACATACGGCTTTTGGATGAACAGGTTTCTGTGTAGTTGTTGTGTAGGGTCTTTGATGGCCTTTGATCAATCATACAGTAAACTCAGAGTCCCTTCTACAACATCTAGCAAGCACTGGAAACAAGGTCTCTTTGCCCAAGTACTACCACTACTACCTCTCTAGGAACACTTCCAGTATCAGTACATGGATTATCCAAGATAAGTCTATGCCATCACTTCTGGACTGTTAGAAATGGCTATACCAAATGAGCATAAATTTGGTCCCTTGCAAGTTCTTTTCATTGTTACATTTATGTCTGCATAGAATCAAGATGGTAGATGGCAGAATAAGCTCAAGATACAGTCTCAGCCCAGTTGGAGAGATTCAGACACACTCAGGAGGTGCTAGCTTTGGAGGTTGCTTGCTAAGTATCCATTTACAGTATATGATTTCATCTCATTGGGCCTTAATTGCCTTATCTTGTTAAAAACTCACCACCACATTTATAGAATGATTGCGAAGTAAATGAGAATAGCACTTATGGAGGTCTACCTCATTGACAGGTGTACAGACCTCCCATAGGCATGAACATTCAGGCATCGTCCCCCTGCCACCCACACTGCTGCTGCTCACACCTTCCACAGCCCCATGGTGATATGAACAATCCCACTGAGGAGGCCCTCAGTGAATAGAACAGGGGCAGAAATGGTAGCAACACATGATGTGTGCATACAAAATTTCTACATAATACAAAAAGATGTTTGTAGCAGACCACTAGTGATTACAGAAATATACCTTTCACAGTGCATTACATCATTCTTCTGTGACATCAGTGAATTCTTTTTTTCCTTTTCAATAGATACTCTAGAGTTATGTGTAGTTTGCTATTGACCTTTTCCTTGAGAAGTTTAATCAAACTGTTACTGTGCAGAACTGAAATGTTAAATAATGTGAGAAAAATTAGTTGCTCCACATTCCTGAATATATAGCTCCCTGGTGAGGATTAGCCATGACAGTTGCTGAGTGTTTGACAGGATTAGCATACCCCTTCTTATCAGAAAATGTAAGTGGGGGCCTGGCTTGGGGCATTGATCTAAATTTCCATGGCAGCACCAGGATGAACCATCTACCTGTGAGTAACTGATTTGCAATCTGTAAGATTATAAGAATCACTGCAATGAACACTAAGAAAGAGAAAATCCCTTAAAAACAGAAGTCTTCCTACTCCTTGAGAAACTTAAAGAACTTTCTCTAAATTTAGTGGGTATCTTTAGCTTCCTGAGTATCTACTAGTGAAATGTTAATTTGAAATGATAAGAACAGAAAATATGAGGAAAAAGATAATAGGAAGGGATCAGAAAAAATGCATAAACACGTAGTTCATCACAGATAAATATCTAAATGGATTTTGCTCTGTACTAGCAGGATACTCAGTCTCTGTTACTATACTAGATTCAGCGTCATTACCTGTGGCGGCCTTAAATAACGTTTTAATCTCACAGTGTCTCATTTTCTTCCTCCATGGCAGGGGATAATAGTAGTTTCTACTTCACAATGTTGTTATGAGATTTCAGTGTGTACTTATAGCAGTTCTTGGGTCAATGAATATATAAGTTGATATCATTTTAACATTTGACATTATGATTATTATTATACCTGCTAGTTGTTCTTGATTCCAGAATAGATACTACCTTTCAAGTTTTAAAACTGACTTCTATGCATCTCTGAAAAAACAATCTCAAGCCTGCTGACATTTCATGGACCAATTTTTCTTTGTGGACTCTGCTCATTTCAGCTGGCCTCTGTCTAATTGATTGGTTAAGTTTCTAGTCCAAGCAGGATAACTACAGGAATTCATGTTTGGATTAGATGTTTCAGTGCTTATGTTTCATGGAATATTATTTCCAATAGGTGCTGGGCAACATGCTGTATGCAGTCAAAATTACTGCTTTGGCTGGCATTGTGTTTTATTTTTATTTTTGAATGCCAACAAAACTGTCAGTCATCACTCAGTGGATCACACAGTTTCCGTGGCAGCCTAATAGAGATGAAATGGGTGAGGAGGGGTTCTCTACTGGCATCACTATGGACCCTTACTCCTTTATTCAATGTTCTTGTCCTTGTGTTTCAGTGACTCTGATTTTTTTAAATTTTTTTGTAAAGCCATCTCACTTTCTCTTTGGAGATAATTCTATACAGATTAATAAATTAATTTGCATAGTGTTAAACAGAAGTTGATGAAGAATGTTTTCTAGTTTGTATAATGGAGCCTGTCGATATCTACTCTGGCTCTCTCACCTGTTCTCATGCTACGTCATATAAGACAAGTTTCTTCAGGCTTTGTCAATCCTGAAAGTGTTGTGTAGTTTCAAAAGGGTTTTCAATATTGGAAAATAGGTAAAATATGGACACATATAATGTTAACCTGATTTAACTGGGAAGAAAAGAACATGATAAATTTCTCCTTGTCTCCTCAAAATCCCTAATTCCTTTTAAAAGTCTGTTCCTTTCTTGAATCAAAACTTTGCATATATATATTCTAGATCAGGGTTCCAAAATGAGTTGGAAAACAAGGACCCTTGGTAGTAGGCCCAAGTGAACATGGGCTCAGCAGATATCTGACCCTGGTCAAAGCTTCTTGTGACCCTTCTTTCAATGGGATTGCATCATTTCCTTGTTCCCAGAATTAACCAATTGCACATTCTGAGCTGGAAAACACCTCCTTCCTCAGGAATCAGTACACATCTTTCATTCATCAGTCACTGTCAGTGGATTTTGACTAAAGCATAGACTGTATGATGAGTTTTCTACCAAGTGGTGGGACTGTAGTGATAAACAAGGCCAGTTAAACTGTCACGATGTTCCAGACAGACAAAGCAGGAGTTTTCACCCTATGAATCTGAGTTGTCCTTTACTTTTGGGAAGCTGAATTTGCAAAGGCAGGGGATTTCAGAACTCTTGGCATCATTCTGTAAATCTCACCCCAGCCTTGCAGACAGGCATCCACCCTTCTGATGAAGCAGTTCAAGACTGGGGAGAAGGGACAGATGAGGCAGCAGTGGCATCTCTGTGAAGGAAGACATGGGAAGTCTCAGGTGGTTCCGCTCTACTGGGCTCACAAGCCCGAGAGTTTCTTTGCTGCTGAGACTGAAATTGTTGCGAGGTCAGGCAGGTGGAAGGACCAGCGCATTGGGAATAAGTCGCCATTTGATTTTGCATCTACATCAGTTCTGAAAGCATTAGGAAAGAAGGTCTAGGGACCCTTAAAAAAAGCCTTCAGCATAGTGGCACCTCAGGGTAGAACGGCGTCAAGTTGCCTCAGATATCAGGTGAAATGGTGTAACATATTTGTCCATTTGTGGGCAGTTCTGTTTCCTGCATTTACTCAAAAGAACATATGAATACCAAGCCAGCTGAAAGCAGAGTTCATTCCTGTACATTGCATTGTCAGATGTAGCACAGAATTCTGGCTTGCAATCTGTGCAATTAGTTTCCTTTATCTCTCGCGTAACAAAGGGCACAGATTTCAATATGACAAGTATTGAATAAAGCGCCATCAGTGGCTTGTGGTAGGAACACTTGTACTTTGAACTGTACACTATGTCCTAGCTCCTCTTTGGTAAAGTACCTTAATTTTAAGGGAAAGATAAACTGTAGGCTCAGCAGGAGTACTTCCTTCCTCATTAATATTTTTCATCCATGTAATCCTATCCACTGCAGAGAATATATATGCACAGGAATGAGTGATCCGAGAACACTCTTCTGAAGCATGCACTGACATCTCTATATTTTTGTTCGTGGGAATAACAGACCAATGTATCACCCTCAGTAAACTTAGAAAACAGTATAAAAATCATCAGCCTTGGTCCATGACTCCTGAGAGAGAAAGGTGCACAGGCTATTTTCAAAAGATGTGTGTGATAAGCACTATGCTTTAAAAATGTACTGTCTTCTTTTTGTTCGTGCTGTGGGAGGTGTAGACAGCTAGTAGTGGGGGGACACCCACTGGTTGTCTCAGTGAGTGGTGTGTGGTTGTGAGGAGAGCTTGGGTGTAAATTTCATGCAGTCAGACCTTCCAAAGAAGAGACAGAAGGCCTCATTGGCACCATTTGCATTCCCACTTGTCACTATTTTGCAGGGAAAAATTGATTAAATACACTTTCCTTTTGAAGTCAGTGCCTTACTCTAGTGTAGGATGTCTTGGACCTCACTCTGTAGCCCAGGCTGACCTCAAACTCATGAAGATCCTCCTGCCTCAGTGTTTCCAGTGCTGGGATGCAAGGCATGCACCAGAAAACCTCTGTCCTTGTTTTTATTGCTTTAATCTTTGTTCTTCAAGACTAAAAGCTAGGACACATCTCAAGTCACTTGGAAAATTTCTGTTCTTTAATAAAATTTTATCTGGGAGAATATGACTTTTTTTTTTTGGATTGTCTAGGTTGGGTCTCACTCTGGTCCAGGCTGTCATGGAATTCACTCTGTAGCCTCAGGGTGGCCTCAAAATCAGGTGATCCTCCTAGCTCTGCATCCCGCATGCTGGGATTAAGGCATGTGCCACTATACCCGGCTGAGAATATGACTTTTTATTTACAAGGTCTACATATGTTTGGAGGGTTTGGATTGGAAATTCTACAGGTTAAGTGCAGCTATTGGACTAATAATGTCTCTTGTAAGAGTATAGGAATCACTTCCCAACTGACAGATATATCTGAGCTTGGCTGTGTAAATTTGGTCAACTACCTAGGAAGCAGTTTAATAGCTTGGTTTTTGACTGGAGAGATGGCTTACTGGTTAAGGTACTTGCCTACAAAGTCAAAGGTCTGAGGATCTATTCCCTAGTATCCAGGAAGCCAGATGCACAAGGTGCCACATGCATCTGGAGTTCGTTTTGCTGCAGCTGAAGCCCCTGACATGCCCATTCTCTCCCTCTCTCTCTCTGCCTCTTTCTCTCTCTCTCTCAAATAAATAAATTAAAATTATTTAATTTTAGCCGGGCTCTCTCTCTCAAATAAGGATAAATTCAAGGCCAAATTATTTAATTTTATGAATAACTAATAACTAATATAAAATTATTTGGAAAGGATGATGGTATTTAATGTGCAAAATAATTCCTGGTGGCAGATTAGCCAACAAGCATCAATATTCCTCATTCTGATTCTATAAACTAGGGTACTGAGTCTAGAGTCTTCCATTTATGCCTGGAGTGTTTGAGAATATGTACTTATAGCCCCAGTTAAATGACTGTAAAGGGAAACCATGAGTCAAGTACACTAGAAGGTAGAATGAGGCTTTAGTTTTTATGTGGCTACATGTCTATGTGTATACTTGTCCAGTCCATACTACCTTTAGGGAGCCAGATTCTCCTGTGGAACAAATTGGAAAAAACTATGAAATCAAGAAGTGTAACCTTTTCACTTTCTATGAATTTTCAGCTCTGTTTAACCTCATCCCTGTGGGTCTTCGACTGGTGGCTATTGAAGGAGTTCAAACCAAGCTGTATTTGGCAGTGAACAGTGAGGACACTTGTACTCCTCAGTAAGTCTTGGTGTGCATGTCTTCACTATCCCGTTTTCATCTGCTACCAAATAAAATGTGCTGACTCTGTTTTCGGGTTAGATTTTGGTGAGGAGATGAATATTGGTTTGTATGGATATAGGTTGGTTTGGAAGGGCAAGTTATTTTCCTTTGAAATTTTTATCTTAACTAACGTATCATTTGAACTTAACATGTCTAATGTAAAATCAAAATTTCACTTAAAAGTCTTCCTACAGTGCCATTGGGTTATACATATCATAAAATGGTCTCTGGCTTTGTGGTTGTAGGAAACAAAACTATTGCTTGACTATATAAGCAAATATTTTCCACCTTTATCCTAAAAGAACTAATGAGATCTCTGTCTCTCTCAAATCAGCTCTAAGACACAAAGACCAGTACTAGAAGTGCTTGCAGTGATTTGTTGCTCATCTGTTCAATTAGCAGAGTTGCCATCTGTCTTTACTTATTTTCAACTTTTCAAATTAATTTAATTGTAAAACATTGTAGGATACATTGTCATAATTCAGTGAGTGTACAATGTGTAATGGTCAAATCAGGAAATAAGCATTTCCATCTCTTCTTCCTAGTGAATTCCAGGTCAGCCTGGGCTACCATGAGACCCTACCTCAAAAAGCCATATAAAAATTTTAACGTTCAGAGACAGAGAATTCCATATTTAAAAAAAACAACAAAAAACTGTATGGCAGTCAGATGTGGTGTTACACACCTTTAATGCCAACACTCAGGAGGCTGAAGTAGGAGGATCACTGAGTTCAAGTCCAGTGTGGGGCTACATAGTATGTTCCAGATCCATCTGGGCTACAGTGGTACCCTATTTTGAAAATAAAGTAAAAACAACAACAACAACAACAAAAGCACACAGAACCCCATGTAGTAGCTTATTACTATCCTTATAGACACAGTCTATGACCTCCCCAACATGACCGGGTCTTGGTACTTTAAGCATTACAGTGAATGATTTCCAGGTAGTAAGGAATTGTTAAAGATGACGTATCAATCATATTTGTATCTAGAAGATTCTATAACAATTATTTTGGCACTGGGAACTCAGGGGTGGGGGCAAGGTCAGTGGAATGCACTTGCCTGATGCATGCAACACCTAGAATCCCCTAGTACTGCAAAAAGAATATGTATCGGACTGAAGAAATGGCTCAGTGGTTCATGTGCTTGCTGCAAAGCCTAACAACCTGGGATCAATTCCCCAGTACCCAAGTAAGCCAGATGCACAAAGTGGCACAGGCATTGGGAGTTCCTTGCAGTGACTGAAGGCCCTGGTGCTCCCATTCATTCCCTCTCCCTCCTTCTCTGTCTCTGTTTCTCCTTGCATGCAAATAAATAAAAAAAATACATTTTTTAGCATGGCCTGGTGGCATGTGGCTTTAATCCCAGCACTCAGGAGGCAGAGGCAGGAGGATCATCGTGGCACAAAACCACCCTCAGACTACATATATATTTATTTATGTCTATATGTTTTGTTTTGTTTTGTTTTTCGAGGTAGGGTCTCACTCTAGGTCAAGCTGACCTGGAATTCATTCTGTAGTCTCAGAGTGGCCTTGAACTTACAAAGATCCTCTTACCTCTGCTTCCTGAGAGCTGGAATGAAAGGCGTGTGCCACCGTGCCTGTCATATATATATATATATATATATATATATATATATATATATATTTATTTATTTTTTTTATTTTCAGTGACAAAAGAAGCAGATAGATAGGGCATGGGTGCACCAGGGCCTCCAGCCACTGCAAACGACCTCCAGATGCATGCACCAATTTGTGCATATGGCTCACGTGGGTACTGGGGTGAGCCTTGAACCGGGTTCCTTAGGCTTCACAGGCAAGCAGTTAACTGCTAAGCCAACTCTCAGCCCCTGAAATATATTTTTAATAAAAAGAATAGGGCTGGAGAGATGGCTTAGCGGCTAAGGCACCTGCCTGCTAAGCCTAAGAATGCTGGTTCCAATGTCCAGCAGTTCCAATCTCCTGGTCCCACGTTTAGCCAGATACAAAGTGACACAAGGGTGCAATGCCGCACTTGACCACAAGGGGCACACACATCTGGATTCGTTCACAGCAGCTGAGAGACTGCTGGCACGCCCATTTCTCTCTCCTCTCTATCTCTCTCTGCCTCTCTCTCCAAAAATAAATAAAAAATAATAAAAAAATAAAAATAAATAAATAAATAAAAGAATACATACAATTAAGAGGCACATAGTAAGATCCTCCCTTCTTCAACCTCACCATATGCCTGTCAAGCCAGAAGCCTGTGTTACTCTTATTTTCTGTAATGACCTATAGTTCTTTGCTTGCAGTAGTTTTGATTTAGTCAAAATGAAAAGAAAAAAAATAGACTGACATTGAATTTCCATCTGAGATCTGAAAAGCCTTCCTACATTCTGAGGTGTCAACTATTGTTAGAATAAGTGTGCATAGATGATGGGAATTAACCAGTAAAGAGAACTTTAGCCAAGGGTGGGTTGCAACACTGTAGAACTCTCTGGAAGGAGTGAGACCCCATGTCCCTTATCTCCCAGAGCTCTTATTTGGAGTCAGCCACAACACAGATTTCAGATCTCAATGGACCAATGCGGTGGTGCACACCTTTAATCCCTGTAGATGTTGGAGGCAGAGGGAGGAGGATCTCAGTGAGTTTGGGAGCACGGAGGCTGACCTGGACCTTGCTCTCTTGTTCTAGGCTGTGTATCTGACTTTGCTTGCGTACTGGGAATTTACCTCAGGTTCTTAGGCTTTGCAAGCATGTACCCTAACCGCTGAGCAATCTTCTAGCCCCAGTATTCCTTTTCTAAAAATTATTATTTGTTTAATAATTTATGAGAGCCTGAGAGAGAAGGAAGGAGAGAGAGAGAATTGGCACACCTGGGTCTCCAGTCACTGCAAACGACCTCCAGATGCATGCTCCAATTTGTGCATCTCAATTGCGTGGATCCTTGGGAATTGAGCCTCCAACAGGGGTCTTTGGGCTTCACAGCCAAGCGCTTACCTGCTGAGCCATCTTTCCCACCTTAGATGTCCTCTTTGCACCCAGTGCCTTTGTGAACCAAAGTTGCCAGAAGCAGCAGCACCTACACTTCTTAGGCTAGAACTTCCGATTGTGGAGAGATAGGATGGTCAGGATTCAAAGCCAAAATGTCTAGAACTAACATTATTCCCTACACTGACCACCTCTGTGACTGACATAAACATCCTCTTGACTGTCAGGTGATTTTTTTAAAAATTAGAACATTTATTTATTTACTTGAGAGAGGAAGAGGCAGAGAGAAAGAGAACAGGCACAGCAGGGCCTCCAGCCACTGCAAACACTCCCTAGACACATGTGCCCCCTTGTGCATGTGGCTGAGAATTGAACCGGGGATCTTAGGCTTTGCAGAAAAACACCTTAAACACTTTCTAGAACTTTCTTGAAAGTTTCAGCACATCCATGACAGCAGGGGATTGACACCTGCTGAGAGCTTGAGTCAGAACCAGAGGTGGGTACTACTTTCCAAGTCCCCTTCTCCACCTTCCTCCAGCTAGTTCACAGTGCCAAAGGTTCCAAACCGCCCAAACAGCGCCACCTGCTGGGCACCAAGTGTTCAAACCCATGAGCCTGTGTGGGAGTGTTCACATTGAAACCACAACAATAACCACACTTTTCACTTGTTTGGTTGTCTGTTTATTATTTATTTAGAGTAGGTCTTGCTTTGTATCCCAGGATAGTCTCAAACACTCTTCCTGCCTCAGCCTCCAGAATAATTGGATTACAAGAGTGTGCCACCACACACAGTTTAACCATACATCTGAAGATAACATTAGAATACATCTGCAAACAGAAGTAGATAGTGGGTAAAATAATTTTTATTTATTTTTCTATATTCTTCTCTCTCAAATAAATAAAAATAAAACCTTTTTTAAAAAAAAGAGCTGGAGTGCCAGGCGTGTTGGTGCACACCTTGAATTCCAGCACTCAGGAGGCAGGCAGTAGATGGTCTTCACCTTGAAGTTGGCTGACAAAGGCCAGGGTGAAGGTGTTGTTGGCATAGCGGAAAATGAAGGAGGTCTTGCTGACACTGTTGTTGCCGATGATGAGCAGTTTGAACATATAGTCAAATTCTGGTCAGAGGCTTCTTTGACTCCAGTCTTACCGTTGGTCACTGAGGCCACTTGCAAGAGAAACTGGCCGTCAGTCACTCCAGATCTCAACTCCAGTGTGACTCTTATGTTTTTGACTTTATATTTATTTATTTATTTTCTCAAATAAATATTCTATTCTTTTTATTATTATTCTTTTTAATTATTTCTATTTATTTGTGAGAATGCGAGAGACAAAGGCAGGTGGAGATATATATATATATCTCCATATATATATATATATATGGAGAGAGAGAGAGAGAAAGAGAGAGAGAGAGAATGGGCGCTCCAGGGCCTCCAGCCACTGCAAAGGAATCCAGACACATGTGCTGCCACGTGCATCTGTCTTACATGGGTCCTGGGGAATCGAACCTGTGACCTTTTGCTTTGCATGCAAGAGCCTTCACCGCTAAGCCATCTCTCCATCCCAGTCATACTTTTAAATTTCAGTCTTTCTTTAGATCATTACCCACTGCTAGCCAACCTCTCAGAACAGAAGAGCCCAGCCCAGCCTACTTCCTCATGGCATTCCAGGGACTCTTAGAGACACACTATATTTTATTTTATTTTATTTTATTTATTTTTATTATTTATTTTATTCTATCATTTTATTTTGAGAACAACAGACAGAGAGAAAGAGACATAAAGAATGGCGGCACCAGGGCCCCCAGCCACTACTAATGAACTCCAGAGGCATGTGCCACCTTGTGTATCTATCTTACATTGATTTTGGGGAAATCGAGCCTTAATCACAGTCCTTAGGCTTCACAGACAATTGCTTAACCACTAATCCATCTCACCTCACCAGCTCAATGTGTGTGTGTGTGTGTGTGTGTGTGTGTGTGTGTTTCTTGAATTTTCATTTATTTATTTCAGAGAGAGAGAGAGAGAGAGAGATTGGGTGTCCCAGGGCCTCTAGCCACTGCAAAGGACCTCCAGACTCATGCGCCACTATTTTAACAAAAGTGGGAGAAGTAGGAGCATCGTTGTGTGTATAAGGCCACTCTGAGATTACATAGTGAATAGGAGGTCAGCTTTGAGCTTCAGCAAGATCCTATCTTTTAAAACAAAAAATAACAAAAAAAAGTTACTTTCACTGTGTCCCCACTGGGCACATGCATCTGGAGTTCATTTGCAATGGCTTGAGGACCTGCTGTGCCCATTCTCTCCCTCAAATAAATTTCCCTCTCTCAAACAAATAAATAAATAAATATATTTTTAAAATTAAAAAACTTATTTGAGAGGCATAATATGAATGAGAATATGAATGACTGGAGATGGCTTAGTGGATAAGGTGCTTTCCTACAAAGCCAAAGGCCTTGGAGCCCCCATTCTCTCTCTCTCTCTCTCTGTATGACCCCTTCTAACTCTCCTATAAATAACAAAAATAATAAAATGAAATAATAATAATAATAATGAAATAAAATACATTCATGGTGGTGCTCAGGCCTTTCATCCCATCAGCACTAGGAGGAAGGAAGAGAGTGAGGAGGGTAGTGGCTGTGAGTTCAAGGCCACCCTGAGACAACAAAGTGAATTTCAGCTAAGCCTGGGATAGTGCCAGGCCCTACATCGAAAACCAAAAAAAAAAAAAAAAAAAAAAAAAAACACAAAAATCAAAGAAATAAATTTAACATCTATCATAATTACAGTGTCATGTATCCAGAAGCGGGAGGAGGTGTTTAAAGCATGATATATACATACATACATACACACACACACACACACACACACACACACACACACACACACTAGATAGATAGATAGATAGATAGATAGATAGATAGATAGATAGATAGATAGATAGTCGGGAGCCCCGTTTTTGTACCACGCAGAGAGTCCCTGGAACACCCAGGCCTTCTCCTGGCCCGTCCAGCTCCAGATTCTCTAACCTCGGGTGAACGTGTAGTGTTCTGCTGGTTCCAAAAAAATGCTCAAAATGACCACCTGAAAATGGACTGCTGAGCCAGGGGACAGGTGGTGCACAGAAGGGTCTTTTTGGAAATGGGCGATATCTTATATTTCATGCCATCCCTCAAAGTTACTGAGCCTACGGGAAGGGGATGTCTTTCAAATGAACAAACAGGCCACAGAGGGTGTGTTTTCCTAGGAATAGCCCTGCGCAACTAAGGAGATCGTGGAGGGCTGATGGGCAAGGGCCTTGAGGAGTTAGAAGCCGGCCGTTAGAGAGCGAGGCCCTGCTTCAAATACTAAGGTAGAGATTTAAAAATCTTCCGGGGACTCACCTGTCATTGGTGTTGATGATGAGAGGGACTCAGTTTTCTGAAGTGCGCTTGGTTGTCAGTGCAGGACCCCGGAAGGAGAGGCAGAACCCCGTGACGTGCGAGGAGAAGTGTTGTTTTACTGCCCGCTCACCCAGGCCTGTAGGAACCTGATTCCTAGGCTGAAGCCCAATCGCATTGTCATTCTCGCTTTTTCAGTTGCTTCTTTCTATGACTCTTTTACCCTTTTCATTGCAGAGGAACCCCTTGTAAGTGCCCACCATACGTTGGTACCATCGTGCCTGTTTTCACCCCGGCCAGGCGATGGAGGACGCGTCGCTGTGGGATGGTGAGCATTCCCCATGTTGCTCTGGTTCCTAACTTTTGGCAGCAGCAGTCCACCAGTGGTGGGATTCAGTGCCTGTCCACATTGCCCCCGTCCTCTGGTTTCTGCACACTCTCTTCTGCACAATCTCCTGAGCATTGGTGGCTCTGTTTGATTTTTGGTGGTGCTTGTTCGCTTTTTAGTTATAGACCCACTCAGTGAGTGTGTAAACAGCATGTGTGGGTTCCATCCTTACCCTCGTCCCCGCCCCTCCCCCAAGGGACCCTGCTCCCTGGGGATGCCAGTTACATCCCCATAGGTATTGTGGGTCATGCATTTGGGGTAGCTGTCAGTTATCGGGGCGAGGCCATGTCTCTGTCCCACCTTGTGGCTCTCACAATCTTTCAGCCCACACTTGCATGAATCTCTCTGAGCCTGCCCGGTTGAGTGTTATGGCTACTTCGCTGATGAGGTCTGGGAGCCGCTGTGTCTCTGGATCTCTGTGACTCTGGACTCTGTGGGAGTCGAGTGTTCTCTGTGCCTATCTCCTTCACCTTTGTGCTGGTTGGAGTCTATTCTCATACTCAGAGTTTAGCAGCCTCTAGAATTCTGCTCCGTCGTACATTTTGTTTTCCCTCCCCATCACACCGGTGTAGGTTTCCAAAGTCTGCCCTCAACCAGCCTTGTGGCTCTTCTCCTCAAGATCTCTGTGCAGTGTCTGGGGTGCTGTTTCAGCTAGAAAGCTCGACTTCTCTTTTGATAGGGGTTCAGGTATCTTTACATGAATTTTGCTGAATTTGTCCTTGGATCTCATTGCCTCTGTGCAAGGAGAAAAACAAAGAAAAACAAAACATGCAGTCTGCATTGGCGAATTGGTTTCTATGCCACAGAGGGCAGTGGGATTTTATAGGAGAGCCACTGTTGTGGTTTCTGTACCATCCGGCCCCCTTTTCTCTCACCAGGAAAGCTTCTGAAACCAACTCTGAATTTTCTTGATCATGACAAAGGCCTGCATAACAGTCTGGGTCTCTCCTGCAGAGATAGAGCTCATAGAGTTTTTCTCTAATTTTTGAAGCATATCGAGTCCTTTCCTTAGTGGGACCTAAGAGACCTTGGCCAAATGTGTTTCTGAATCACTTGTTCCTTCGATTGATTGATTGATTGATTGATTGATTGATTGATTGATTTTGGAGAGACACAAGGAGATGGAGAGGGAGAGAGAATGGACACACCAGGGCCCTCAGACCGTACAAATGAACTCCAGATACATGCACCACCATGTGCATCTGGCTAAGGTGGGACATGGGGCATTGAACCTGGTTCTTTTTGCTTCGCTGGCAAATGAATTAACCACTAAGCCGTTGCTCCAGCCCTTCTATATTTTATTTATTTATGTTTTGGTTTTTAGAGGTAGGGCCTCACTCTAGCTCAGGCTACCTGGAAGTCACATTCTCTCTCTCTCTCTGTCTCTCTGACTCCTCCTATCTCTCCTATAAATAATAAAAATAGTATCGACTGGAGCCATGGCTTAGCGGTTAAGGCGCCTGCCTCCTAAGCCCAAGAACACTGGTTCCAATCTCCAGGTCCCACGTTTAGCCAGATGCAAAGTGAGGCAAGGGCGCAAGGCCGCACTTGCCCCAAGAGAAGGCACACATCTGCATTTCGTTCACAGCAGCTGAGAGACTGCTGGCGGGCCCATGTCTATCTGTCTTCCTATCCCTCGCTGTCTGTCTGCCTCTCTGTGTCTCTCTCTAAAAGTAAAAAAAAAAATTTGGAAAAAAAATAAAAGTAATAAAAGAAATAATAATAATAATAAAAATAGATCTATGGTGGCGCATCGCATTTCATCCCCCAGCAGCAGGAGGGAGGCAGAGAGTGAGCAGGGTCGTGGCTATGAGTTCGAGGCCACCCTGATACGACCAGTGAATTCCAGCTCAGCCTGGGATAGAACCAGTCCCTACCTCGAAAATCAAAGAAACCCCAAAAACCAAAGAAATAAATGTAACATCTACCGAAAGTACAATGTCACGCAGCCAAAAGCAGGAGGAGGTGTTTAGAGCATGATATATACATACATATATAGATAGATGGATAGACAGATCGATAGATAGATATAGATATATATACACATATACATACATATATAGCATGTATTAATATGTATTTATTTTATGTATTATATATTATTCATAATATATACACATATAAATATATATTTAAATTTATATATAAACTTATATGTAAATATGTGAATTCATATATGAATATACATGTAAATTTATACATATATATATAAATTCATGTGATATATATTTACATATATGATATGTATAACATATTATTACATGTATTATAGATTATTATACATTATATAAACTACATAATATATACATATACAAATATATATAATTATATGTAAATATATAAATTTTTATGTGTATCATAATAGGAATAGGTTTGAGGCCATATACATATAAATTTATATCCATAAATATATATATATATATAATGTTGGGGTGTGTGGCGTAAGGGGACTGGCTGTAGCACAGGCTGACCCAGAATTCACTGTGACGTCTCAGGCTGGCCTTGAACTCACAGCTACGACCCTTCTAACATGTACTTATTCACAATTGGTTTCGAGGAAAAGTGAGAATAACTTCTAAAAGTGTCAATCTCAGAAGTAAATCCTTCTAATGTCCTAACATACATAGTATGTGCCAGCGAGCATTCTTTGGATCTCAGTTGAAGGAGGCTTCGATGATGTCGACTTTTCACGTGATGACACCAGGTGACACTGGCCTTGTGTCTGTGGAATTTTCTTTCCCAGGAGATCTTCTGGGAAGGTTCTGACACCAACTCTGAATTTTCTTTATCATGACAAAGGCCTGCATAGCCGTCTGTGTCTCTGCTGCAGAGAGAGAGCTCATAGGTTTTTTCTGTAATTTTCAAAGAATATTGATTCCTCTCCTTAGCAGGACCTAATAGACGTTTGCCAAATGTGTTTTATGTAATTGCTTCGCTTTCAAGTATTCCCGGCATTTAGGCTGTGTAAGGTCAATGCTTCAGGCTGTTTTGATCATAATTCATTTTATTTTATTGTATGTTTTGTTTTTTCTTTCTTTGTCTTTTGCTTGCTTGCTTGCGTCTTTGCTTTCTGTCTTCCTTCATTCCTTCCTTTCTTTTCTTTTCTTTCTTTCTTTCTTTCTTTCTTTCTTTCTTTCTTTCTTTCTTTCTTTCTTCTTTTTGTTACTTTGGTTTTGCGATGTAGGGTCTCACTCGATTTGAGGCTGAACAGGAATTCACCATGGCATCTCAGGGTCGCCTTGAACTCTCTGCCATCCTCCTACCTCTGCCTGCCAGGGGCTGGGATTCAAGACATGCGCCACCACGCCTGGCTATATTTTGGTTTTTCACGGGACTCACTCTAGCGCAGGCTGAACTGGAACACACGATGTTATCTCAGGCTGGCTTTGAACTCACACCTAAGCATGTACATCTGCCTTGTCAGTTCTGGGGATCAAGGTGCATTGAACCACGTCAAGCTCAAAGGATTTAGTAGACTCATGCCTCCTGATGGTGGAAAATCACAGACAAAAATCTCGAGATCGCCTCATAGGTCAAATTTTCACATAGGTTTTCAATACTTGTAATTGAAGTGAGATGCCCCGGAAGGAACGTATGATTGCGAGATACTTGTCCCCAACGCTAATGAGATCCTGTCCTGGCAAGTAAAGGTGTAATTCTACTTGGAAACCTTTTAAAGTGTTTCCAGACAGTGGAATCACTGTCTGAAATGATATTTTCCGAGAAGCATAAAGCGTAACTATGCGCTTGCTCTTTCTCTTCAACGTCAGATTTGGAGTTTTAATTCTTTTGTGCATCACGACAGGCCACCACAAATTCTCACTGTGTTAATAGGGGTCCTGGTGTTTTGTACTGACCATGCTTTCATTCCTGATTGCAAGTGTGACTGAATGAACAGATGGCATATTGGCGATGTTTCCATATCTTGCCCTTGTTGTGGTCCATCACCACACCTGCATCCACTGTGTTGTCAGGAAGGTTCTCAAGCGCCTCCTTATGGGGACACTGGGCCTCAGGGTACACTTTCCAAGTCTGAGGTTCTCGATTCCTTCTGCCCACTCTTCAGCTCCTAAGGCTTATAAGGAATTAAAAGGAATTTCTGGGCTGGAGAGAATACTTAGGGGTTAAGGCGCCTGCAAACGAACTCCAGATGTGTGCGCCCCCTTGTGCATCTGGCTTACCTGGGTCCTGGGAAGTTGAACCTGTGTCCCTCGGCTTTGCAGGCAAGTACTTTAACTGCTATGCCATCTCCAGTCCTAAAATTAATTTTTTTTGGTTTTCAAAGTAGAGTCTCTCTCTAGCCAAGGCTAACCTGGAATTCACTATGTAGTCTCACGGCGGCCTTGAATGCATGGCGATCCTCCTACTTTTGCCTCCCAAGTGCTAGGATTAAGGCGTGCACCACCACACCTGGCCTAAAATTAACTTTTTTAAAATTATATTTTGCAAGAGGTGGGAGATGAGAGACAGGGCAAGAATGGCATACCAGGACCTCCAGGTGCTGCAAATGGACTCCAGATGCATGTGTCACTTTGTTTATCTGGTTTTATGTAGGTACTGGGAAGCCAACCCAGGTCTTTAGTGTCTCTGCGAGCAAGTGTCTTAACAGCTGAGCCATCTCTCAGCCCCTGAAACACTTCTTCAAAAATGATATCTTAGCTGGGCATGGTGGCACACACCTTTAATCCCAGCACTCGGGAGGCAGAGGTAGGAGGATCGCGGTGAGTTCAAGGCCACCCTGAGACTACATAGTTAATTCCAGGTCAGCCTGGACCAGAGTAAAACCCTACCTCGGAAAAAAAAAAAAAGATATCTTAATTGGTTTACCAATAGTAGGCTTATTCACATATCCTTGGTTTTGATTCATCCTCCCACCATCCCATCCTTCCCTCATCCCCCACCCCTATTTAAACCCTGCCCTACTGTGATTCCTACACCACATTCAGGTCCCATGTGTTCCAGTGTCCTCTCACAGTAGCTGCCATTTACCTCATTCTAGCGTCTTGTTCTCTATAGGCACTCTGACTTTCAGCTGCTCATCTAGAAGTTGAAGCTCAGGTCTGCAAGTCAAGTGAGCATGCAGCTGTGGTGTTCTGTGATGGGAACTCTGGGATGAGGACCAGAAGCCTTGTCCACCTGAGCACCTGTCTCTGGAAGGCCAAACCAGGCTGGCTGCTGTGGGGAAGTTGCCTGTCAACCAGGTAAGGGCTCCTTGATCCTGTCTGTCATGAAGCCGGTGCTGGACAGTGAAGCTGCCTTGGACCTGCTTCTGTATCCAAGTTCAGTGACTCTCTCTTCTAGTGTGACTTGTACTCCAAAGGTTAAAGAATGTGCTGTGACTCAGAAGGCCCAGCATTGATTTCAATCTTGCTAATTTTTTCATTTTCAGAAAAAATATTATTTCATTGTCTTTTGAAATCTTGGGATTTTTTTCCTCTGTTAAAATTGAACATATCTGTGGTGGTTTGATTCAGGTATCCCCCATAAACTTAGGTGTTCTGAATGCTAGTCTCCTCAGCTGATGGTAATTGGAAATTAAAGCCTCCTGGAGGTAGAGTATTGGGGGCGGGCTTATGGGTATTATAGCCAGCTTCCCCTTGCCAGTATTTGGCACACTCTCCTGTTGCTAGCGTCCATGTTATGTTGGCCAGGTGGTGATGTCTACTCTGCTCATGCCATCATTTTCCCTGCCATCATGGAACTTTCTGCTCGAGCCTATAAGCCACAGTAAACCTCTTTTTTTCCCACAAGCTGTTCTTGGTCAGGTGATTTCTATCAGCAGTGTGAGCTTGACTGCAACAGTAAAGTGTGGTACCGAGGCAGGATTTCTGCTGGACACCTGACTGTGTGGTTTTGGCCTTTTGGAGCTGATTTTCAAGAGGAATGTGGAAGGGTTTGAAACCTCGGCCTAAGAGATGCCTTGCAGTGCTGTAAGTACAGCTTGATGGACTATTCTGCTCAGAGTTGAAAGGCCTGAATGCAGTAAGAACTATGGACTGTGAGGTTTGGCTTATGAGGGAGAGAAGGAGCTTTACTTGGACTTGGCTAGCAGTTGGTATGAGATGCTTGAAGTTATGCCCGTGTCCTGAGAAGTTGTGCAGGGTTGCTTTGCGTAGAAATGAACTGATGTGAGCAGAGGATGTGACACAGAAAAAATGAAATCTTGGGACTAAACTGCTGCCCGTTCACTGCAAATTTTTGAGACATTATAACTTTTGAGATTGAGCCAGCTGAACTGCCCTTTTGAAGGGGCCTGAATGCTGAAGGAGTGCCCTGTTCTACGAAGTCTGCTTTATTCCCCCCTGGATTAACAAATTGTCACTCTAGCTCATATTATGGTGTATAAGAAATGTAGGAAAGAGAGGGTCATTGAGTTTACAATGTGATATTGTAATTTAGAAATGGCCATGGGTAGTGTGAAGCAGGTTTGCTGGATGCCTGCATGGAGATCCCATGGGGCCATGAGGATGGACCTTCGGTTGTAGTGGAGACCCAGTGGAGATGCCGGGACCATGAGATGGCTGCCAAGGGGGCTGCTGGTCCCAGATGAAGTTTTCCAGGCCCGTGAGTAGCCTGGCTGGAGGGCGGCAGGTGGAACTCCAGAGGCTTGTTGCTGGTTAGAATTATCGCTCTTGGAGATTTGTCATTGACTAGAGTTGTTGGACTTGGAGCTACAGAGTTTGATGTTTGCCCTGGTTGTTTTAAATCTTGTATTGGTTGAATATTTCTGTGCTTTGCCCAATGCATCCTTTTCAGTGGGAATGTTTGTTCTGTGTCATTTGGGGTTTTGGAAGGACTTTTTGGGTATTGTGGGTCAGTTAAAGACCTTGGATTATGGGAATGTATGAAAATCATTAGGATTGATAAAAACTATGGGGTCTTTGAAAGCTGCATGAATGCAATGCATTTTACATCATGTATGGTTATCAGTTTATGGGGCCAGGGTGGGATGTGGTAGTTTGATTCAGGTGTCCCCATCAACTTAAGTACCCTGAATGCTAGTCTCTCCAGCTGATGGCAATTGAAAATTAAAGCCTCCTGGAGGTAGAATATTGTTGGGGAGGGCTTATGGGTATTAGAGCCAGCTTCCCCTTGCCATGTGTGACACACTCTTTTGTTGCTATGGTCCACCGTAGGTTGGCCAGGGTGATGTCTACACTCTGCTCATGCCATCATGGAGCTTTCCCCTTGAGCCTGTAAGCCAAAGTAAACCTTTTTTTTCCTCAAGCTGCTCTTGGCCAGGTGATTTCTACCAGCAGTGTGAACCTGACTGCAACGTCATCCCATTACAAAACATTTTATTCACTTGTTAGATAGGGAGAGGAAGGAAGGCAGACAGAACAGGCACACCAGGGCCTTCAGCCACTGCAAAGGAATTTCAGGCACATGCTCCACCTTGTGAATCTGGCTCATGTGGGTCCTAGGGAAACAAACGTGGGTCCTTAGGCTTTGCAGGCAAGTGCCTTAACTGCTAAGCCATCTCTCTAGCCCTAGCATCCCATTTTTATTGGCTATTTTATTTCCTTTATTTTTCTCTCAGGATTGCTTGAACTTTCTGAGGTCATTAGTACTTCAAATTTTAAGAGTTATTTTGTGTGTGTGTGTGTGTGTGTGTGTGTGTGTGTGTGTGACAACAAATGGTTGTTGGGTCTTGGTGGGGATTGCATTGACTCTGTAGATTGTTTGTTTTTTTTGTTTTTTTGTTTTTGCCTGTTTTTTTTTTTTTGAGGTAGGGTCTCACTCTAGCTCAGGCTGACCTGGAATTCATTTGGTAGTCTCTGGGTGGCCTCAAACTCACAGCGATCCTCCTACCTCTGCCTCCTGAGTGCTGGGATTAAGGTGTGCACCACCACACCCGGTTTGTAGGTGCTTTTGGTCAGAGCTGGTTTCACAACATGGATGCTTCCAGTCCATGGGCATGGGAGGAGGTCTGTTACTAGTGTTCTCTGGAACTTTCCAGGTTCTTGGCCTCTTACTCATGAACTGAAGGACAGTGCACACAGGGAGTTTAGCAGCAAGAAACTTCATGAGGAGCAAAGTGATGATGAAGGATCAGCACACTGCCCAAGGGCAACAGGCACTGGAGTGGAGAGTGCTCACAGGCCCAGGGACATGGTCAGGGCCATTGCTCTGCAGTAGCCTTAGGTGGGGATGGGTCATTTGCCTGGCATATAGTTTGGTGCTCTGATTTCAGTTACAGACAGTTTTCCTTTTCTCTACAGTGCACAGGACTTCACCTGATGCATTTATTTTATCATATTCATACCTATTCATACATAGGCATACAATAATAAATAGTGCTTTCTTCCTGAAAGGTCACTTAAAGGACACAATAATATGCATGTACCCTAAAGCCCTTCAGGCTGGGTGGCCCCTACTGTTCTGATTCCTAAGCTATCTTAGGATGTATTTGAATGGGTGCTTAATGCAAACAATGGCTCCAAGGGGAGGAGAAAATGGTTGTTATGTGGCTCCAGGTGTACATGTAAGTGTAGCTCAGTGCAGGTGGGGTTCCAGGTTGCTAGGTGCCTTGTATAAGAGAAGGGTGTGCTTGCAGCTCAGGTCAAGCAATGTCCAGGGTGCCTGAACTACTGGCTATGCCTGCCTGCCTGCCTGCCTCTGATCCTTATGTACTCTAATGCCTTCTTCAGTTTCTTTCTCAAGTGTTTTTAAAATGTCACTTCCATGTTTAGGGTTTTGTTGTTGTTTTTTTCAGGCAGGGTCTCAATCTAGGACAGGCTGACCTGGAATTCACTGTGTAGTCTCAGGGTGGCTTCAAATTCAACAGTGATCCTCTTACCTCTGCCTCCCAAGTGCTGGGATTAAAGGCACGCATGACACACCCAGAGCCAGGGTTAGGTTTATTCTCAAGTTGTGTGTATGTGTGTCCATTCATCTTTCTGTCTACCTCATCTATTTGTGGCAATTGTGAATGGGATTGTTTCCCTGGTTTCATCCTCAGCATGTTTGCTATTGGCTTTACATGGGTACTGGGAATCAACTAGCACCATCAGGCTTTGCAAGCAAACACCTTTCACCTCTGAGCCATCTCCACAGCCCATATTGGATATTGGTATATAGGAAGGGTACTTAGTAGTATTTTTTTTTTTTTTTTTGGTTTTTCAGGTAGGGTTTCACTCTGGTCAGGCTGACCTGGAATTAACTATGTAGTCTCAGGGTGGCCTTGAACTCTCAGCGATCCTCCTACCTCTGCCTCCAGTGCTGGGATTAAAGGCGTGCGCCACCATGCCGGCTCGGTACTTAGTATTTTTGTTCTAAATTTAAAAAATAATTCATGGGGTTGGGGATTTAGTTCAGTGGATGACCGCTTGCCTAGCAAGCGCAAGAGAGCCTTCGTTCGGTTCTCAGCACCAAAAACAATAATAATAATAATAATTCATGTATTTTATTGGGGGAGAGAATGAATGAATGAACATGAGCAAGCCAGGACCTCCAAGTCATCAGGCATTACAAGCAAGCATCTTTGACCACGGAGAAATCTCAGCCCTTTTAAAAACTTTTCATTGAGGCTGCAGCAATGGCTTAGCAGTTAAGACACTTGCCTGTGAAGCCTAAGGACCCAGGTTCGATTCCCCAGGACCCACGTAAGCCAAATGCACAAGGTGGCACATGTGCCTAGAGTTCATTGCAGTGGCTGAGGCCATGGTGTGCCCATTCTTTCTCTCTCTCTCTCCCCCTCTTCCTGTTTCTCTCAAATAACTGCATAAAAATTTTAAATAACTTTATTGACAGTTTCCATAAATGAAGACAATATACCATGATCATAACCCTCCCTTCCCCCACCACGATCCTCCTCCATTGAATCTCTTCCTTCTAACTAGTTTCTCTTCAATGTTGATGTCTTCATGTTTTCCCTCCTATCATGCAGGCCTGTGGAGGTAACGTTAGCCACCTTAAAAATCATGAATATCCTAGACACTTTGTGTGATTATTTTTAGCTTAATTTTATTTATTGGCAATGTGTATAATGTATTTTGACCATAATCATCTCCCATTACCTTCTTTTCTTCGTCCCACTGAACTCTTCCTCCTTCCCACTGAGTTTAACTCCTTCCAGGGATTGAAAACAATCTGAGAAGCACATTTAAAACAGAGGTCCAAAGCACAGGAGTCATTATCTGGTGAACGTGCTGACGAGGGGAAGTGTTAGGGGAGGTTTTGACACAGAAAATAGTTTGTTCAAAGGCAAGAAGAACAGTGGTCTGTTCCAGGAATCAACATTTTAGTATAGCTGAATAGAAACCAGAGTTTAAGATCAACAGTAGCAGGAGACCAAAGGGAAAGAAGGCAGGGGACTTTTTGCCACCGATTTCAGTGATCATAGACCTTGAGAAGCACAGGAGTTGGGCTCATGTCAGACAGATATTTGAACTCTGAATTTCTTCTCCATGGCCATAGGTATATAATTGAATGTCTTTACACCTGTGTTCTAGTCAGAAGAGGAAGAATGGGTACCTTGGACTTAATTTTTACTTGCGGTCTGTATCGCTGTTTTGGACATTGGCGTATTGGGCACTTATCTGTGTTTGAGGCACTGGTACAGAACCCAGAGCTTCTTGTATGCTTGGCAACTGCTCTACGTTGAGCTATCCCCCAGTTCTCTCCATCAGACTCTCTGCTTTTTACCATTTACTATTCACATCATGGACCTCCTTATTATAGCCTGACTTTCTTTGCCACATGTCTATAAGACAACAAGTGTGTTGGCCCTCTTGGGTCAGGTGCGTCTGGAGGTGCACATGGTGGGTCTGGCAGCTGTACTTTCCTCTGCAGTTACACGTTGGCACTGTGGGTCTGTGTCCATCTTGCAAGCATAGTTAATGGGAAGTGTTCTGGGAGCTCGATCATTGGTTATGTGCTGTTTCATTGGAGTTATGCTCTTTCAAGGCTGAAGGCCAAAAGCACATGGAAAACTCACTAAAAAAGAAAGTTACTATGAGGACTTGCTTCAAAACAGTCAGCTCTCATTCCCCAAGGTTCTTTGTGTCCTGCTCCACTGTGGCTGTGAGTGAGTTTGTTTTTACACTGACATGTTTATAGTCTAAGTTTCAGCTTTGGAGATCAGCATCATAACAAGCGTCAGGGTGATGACTGCAGAGTTCATACTCACTAGTAGGACTGATGTGGGAACTGAACAGACAGTAACAGCATTCTAGTCATCCACTGACCAGGGATATCTGAAATCCATGATTTTGTGTTCTCTGTTCGTTCATTGCCACTAGAAGGAAATTTTGACACTTTACAGTTACCTACAGAAATGGCTTTCAAAAGATAATTTCACAAATGACCAAAACATCCAGTTTCATTTTTGAATGTCTGACACTGAAATAAGAAAAGGAAAACTTTTTTTTTCTCCGTGGACCTGTACTAGGGCAGCCCCCTGAAACAGCATTATGTGATCATCTTAAGTGCTCAGGTGATGAGGAGATCTGTTCCTTTGTTACCTGAGGCTAGGGTAATACTACAGAGACGTGGAGAACCCGGTCACGCGCCACCTTGTGCCTCTGGCTTACTTGGGTCCTGGGAATTGAACCAAGGTCCTTTGGCTTTGCAGGCAAACGCCTTAACTACTAAGCCATCTCTCCAGACCTGGCTTGTGCTTTTATATTTACTCTGCTTCTAGTCTCAAGATAGACCAATGACAGCCAGGCATGGTGGTGCACCCCTTTAATCCCAGCATTCGGGAGGCAGTGTTATGAAGACTGATGGGAGTTTGAGGCCACCCCGAGACTACATAGTGAATTCAAGGTCAGCCTAGACTAGAGTGAGACCCTATCTCCAAAAAGAAAGATAGAATTCACTCACATCACATCCTCACAATTCCCCTTTCCAGAGAGAATCTTTATAGACATGAAAGCCATGGTCCATCATATGCATGACAAACCACTTGTCCCATTTTATTATTTATATATTTTACTTATTTGTGTGTGAGAGACAGGCAGATCGAGAGAGAGAGAGAGAGAGAGAGGGGGGGGTGAGTGTACACGTGTTTGCTAGGCCCTCCAGCCACTGCAATGGATGGCATCTGGCTTTAGGTACAGGTGTATCAAACCTGGGTCCATTGGCATTGCAGGCAAGTGTCTTAACTGCTAAGCCATCTCTCCAGCCCCAACTCATCCCATTTTAGACATTCCTGTGGGGGTCCACCCCTTTGCCATCCTGCCACAGGAGGGTTTCATGGGACACTTTGACCCATGTGGCCTCTACCAGGATATGGACTGACTTTCCTACTCTTTGTTTTTTTTTTTTTTTAGGTAGGGTCTCCCTCTACTCCAGGCTGACCTGGAATTCACTATGTAGTCTCAGCGTGGCCTTGAACTCACTACAGATCCTCCTACCTCTACCTCCTGAGTGCTGGGATTAAAGTCATGTGCCACATACTTGCCTTTAATTTTATTTGAGAGAGAGAGAAAGAATAGGATAGAGCTGCCAGGCATTGGGAGTCTGCTCCTAAATGCTGCTCTCATGTGGTAGGCTTAGAGAGGCCCCTCTGGTCAGGAAAGGAGAGTTGGGCAGAGCAGACCTGCTGATCTGCCTGTCCTTTCCCTAGCACAGCTGTAACAAAGTACCACCATCCTCGTCTCTTGATAGAAATGTGCTGCTGGGCGTGGTGGTGCACACCTCTAATCCCAGCACTTGGGAGGCAGAGGCAGGAGGAGCGCCATGAGTTCAAGGCCATCCTGAATTCTGGGTCAGCCCGGGCTACAGTGAGACCATACCTCAAAAAACCAAAAATAAATAAATAAATAAATAAATAGATAGATAATGAACAAACAAAAAATAAATAAAATAAAATATAGAAATGTGCTCTCTCCTAGCCGTGAGGTCCAAGATGTCGGCAGTCCCTTGCATTGTCTCGATTAAGAAGGGAGGGCTGTGCTCCAGGCCATGTTCACACTGCTGTGTTTTCTCAGCCTATGCCAGCAGAGCCCCAGTGTCCATGGGTCATCTCCCCAGTGTGTTTCTGTGCCTGCATCTTCCTCTTCACTTATTAGGCCGCAGGCCATGTGAGTTTTCTTCTGTAACTTTCACAACTTCCACATATAAGTTTTTTAAAAAATTATTACATTTATTTAAGAGAACATAGCAGAGACAGAGAGAGAGAGCGGGAGCATGCAAGAGAAAGCATGCTCATGCCAGGACCTTCAGCCACTGAAAACTAACTGCAGAATCATGTGCCATCCTATGCATCTGGCTTACATGGTTCCTGGGCAATCGAACCGGGATCCTTTGGCTTTGAGGCAAGCACCCCAGCTCATGTATAAGTTTTGATTTGGGTTTCTATGTGGCTAGTTTTTTTAAGTTTTTTTTTATTTGAGAGAGAGACAGACAGAGAAAACAGGCACACCAGGGCCCCAGCCACTGCAAACAAACTCCAGACACATGTGCCCCTTGTGCATCTGGCTTATGTGGGTCTTGTGAAATTGAACCTGGGTCCTTTGGCTTTACAGGCAGAGCCTTCACCACTAAGCCATCCCTCCAGATCTTTTCTTTTGTTTTTCTGAGGGGTGTCACTGTAGTTCAGGCTGACCTGAAATTCACTCTGTAGTCTCAGGATGGCCTTGAACTTACAGTGATCCTCCTACCTCTGCCTCCCAAGTGCTGGGATTCAAGCCGTGTGCCACCACACCCAGCTTATTTAGTATTTCTTTATTGGATTTCATTAAAATTGTTTTATTTATTTATTTAATTATTTGAGACAGAAGAGGAGAGAGAGCAAGAATGGGCATGCCAGGGCCTCTAGCCACTGCAAATGAGATGCTAGACATATGTGCCACCTTGCACATCTGACTTACTTGGGTCCTGGGGAATCCAACTTGGGTCCTTTGGTTTTGCAGGCAAGTGCCTTAACCACTAAGCCATTTCTCCAGCAAGGAATATATATATATATAATTTTTTGAGGTAGGGTTTCACTCTAGCTCAGGTTGTCCTGGAATTCACTCTGTAGTCTCAGGGTGGCCTTGAACTCACCATTATCCTCCTACCCCTGCCTCCCCTGAGTGCTGGGATTAAAGGCTTTCACCACCATGCACGGATTAAGATTTTTATTATTAAATTATTATATTTATTGAGGAAAGTACACAACCAAGGAAAGGCACCCACGTGGCTGGAGAGTCCACCATGGAGGGTCTGGCAAAAAAAACTGCAGAAAGAGAAAGAAGAGAAAGTTCAAGGAGTTCCTGTCATGTGAGTGCCCAGTGCCTCTCCAGCTCCTCTGTACACTCCACAAATGCCACCCACTTACTGTGGTGTCTATAGATTAGAAGGGATAAAAATGACCTTGTAGGAGATGCTGAGGAAATGTAACCCTTGTGGATGGGTGTGTGGCAGGTGTAGGCGTTCTGAGGTTTAGGCTCTGCCCCACCCTGGGCGGCCAAAGGACTGGTTTCTGGCTGTGGAGGGGTTGTGCTTCACACAGGTGTTTCCCACTGCTGATCCGGGCTGCACACACAAGCTTATGAGGAGGAGCACAGGTGTGTGGCGGGGCGAGGTGAGCCAGGTGGCTTAACTCAGGCATGCAGGGATTGGGCCCCACCCTGGTGCTAGAGAGTGTAGAAAGCAGGTTCTGGGCCTGGCCAGGGCCAAGACACACAGACCTCATCTTCATGCTGCCTCAGCCGGTGAGTTTTACCTTCTCTCTTTAGAGTGAGTTCTGAGAATGTGGACATGCGTGAGACAAGCAAAGGAAGCAGCTCCTGGTTTATTATGACTTACTCTCAAAAGTGAAGGCACATCCCATGCAGGAAACAATGTTTCAGTCAGTCAGAGCATAGTACGTGTGCGCTCAAGGTCAAGGCTTATGACAAAGGACCGAGAAGGCTCCATCTGTACATCTATGCCACCGAGTTTAAGGAAAACCCTGGGGGCTTTTATTTTTATTTATTTGAGGGAGGGGGCAATGGGAACACCAGGGCTTCCAGCCACTGCAAACAAACTCTAGATCGTATGCCTTGGTCCTGGGGAATCAAACCAGGCTCCTTTGCCTTTGCAGGCAAGCACCTTAACCACTAAGCCATCTCTCCAGCCAAACCCTGGGGCCTTTTTTTAAAATATATTTTTATTTATTTGAGAGAGAGAGATTGGGTGCCCCAAGGCCTCCAGCCACTGCAGATGAACTACAGATGCTTGCGCCCCCTTGTGCATCTGATTGGGGGCATTTAAAAAATGATTTTAAGGCCTGGTGTGGTGTCACATGCCTTTAATCCCAGCACTTGGGAGGCAGAGTTTGGAGGATCGTGGTGAGTTAATGGCCACCCTGAAAATACAGAGTGAATTCCAAGTCAGCCTGAGCTAGAGTGAAACCCTACATCGAAAAAGCAAAAAAAAAAAAAAAAAAAAAAAAAAAAAAAAAGATTTTACAATGTCAAATGGTGCTGAGTGGAGAAATTGTCTTGCACTCATGGATATTAGGAAGCAGGAATCCTTGGGCTGCTTAGAGTTTTCTCAAAGGTCTGCTTGGGTTCTGATATTGTCACCATGCCCTGGTTAGGACAGATGCCTAATTGACTTCTTCCCTGATCTATGCCAGGATCATAAACTAAATTTCCTTGTCTTAGCAACACATGAGATGGCTAATGCCAAAATGTGACTTATATTGAAAATGCCACCGGCAATGGGAACACATCTCAGTGTCCCCACCTTTGCTCTCTGAAGGCCTTCCACTCCAGGTCCATCCGGGGTTCTTAATACAGTTGAATGGCATTAGTGAGTCTGTGTTAGGAGAATGGAAAGATGATTGAGGAGAGTCAGGTGTAGGCCTCAGGAGAATGCCCCAAATTCTTCAGCAGCAGTTGCATCAGTGACTGGGGGGCTTTGGAGTTACTTGTTTGAAGGAGGTGAGCTACTCATTTCCTTATATAAAGATTTTATGGTCCGGGTGTTGTGGCTCACGCCTTTAATCCCAGCACTCGGGAGGCAGAGGTAGGAGGATCGCCATGAGTTCCATACCACCCTGAGACTCCACAGTGAATTCCAGGTCAGCCTAAGCTACAGTGAGACCCTACCAATGTAACCATAGGGCTCCGCCCAATATTTTATGTATTTATATATTTGTGTATGTATTTATTTATGGGGAGAGAGAATGGGTGCACCAGGGCCTTTAGCCATCATAAGCAATTCCAGATGCATTTACCACCATGTGCATCTGGCTTATGTGGGGCCTGGAAAATTGAACCACGGTCCTTAGGCTTGGCAGGCATGCGCCTTAACCACTAAGCCATCTCTCAGGCCCCAATAACTTTTTTAAAAATTAAAGTAAGTTTGCTATGCATAGACCACAAAGACATTCAAGAATGAGGTATGGCTGGTTGTGGTGGCACACACCTTTAATCCCAGCCCTCAGGAGGCAGAGGTGGGAGGATCACTGTGAGTTCGAGGTCACCCTGTGCTAGAGGAGACCCTACCAGGAACAAAGACACAATGTGGTAGGGAGGGCTGTTTTCCTCTAGATATAACCTGATGCCAGCAGAGCATACCTTCTCCTAGTAGGCCTGTCAAAGTAATCGCGCAGAGGGCTGGAGGGATAGCTTAGTGGTTCAGGCGCTTGCCTGCAATCCAAAGGACCCAGGTTCAATTCCCCAGGACCACATTAGCCAGATGCACAGGGGGAAGCATGCATCTGGAGTTGGTGTGCAGTGTCTAGAGGCTCTGGCACACCTATTCTCTCTCTCCCTCTTTCTCTGCTGAATAAATAAATAGATTTTAAAAATTAAAAAAAAAACTAATCGAAGCCAGGTGTAGTGGTGCAAGCCTTTAACCCCAGCACTCAGGAGGCAGAGGTAGGAGGATCACTGAGTTTGAGGCCTCCCTGAGACTACATACTGAGTTCCAGGTCGCTTTGAACTAGAGTGAAACCCTATCTCAAAAACAAAAAAAAAAGTAATGGAGCAGAGCCATGCAGTGATAAATAAACAGGTCTATGGAATTGGCAATGGAGCTATTATTGACACCACTGGTAAAGGAGGGGGGAGGGTCACGAGCCACTTCCCTGGAATTGTAGCCATTACTCCTTCCTGCCTCCCTGGGCTGCTACGTAGAGGGTGTGGTCCATTTTTCCTACCTGATGGGGGAGACCTTGCAGTAATGCAGCTGTTCTGGGGTCACCCACACACTCCTGTAAATCACAGCCCCCACTTGTACTCTGTAAGTCAACCAGTTAAATTGATTGGTGGTTCACCTGGTTGGAATTTGGTGAGCAGTGACAGTGCTAAGATATGGCTTCATCCTGTCACTCTCAGCAGGGTTAGTAGTTCCACTCATATTCTAGGGGCCTCAACTCAGGATAAAACCCAGGATTAGTGGCTTCCTCCCAGTGACTGTGTGTGAGTAATTGAAAGGTAAACACAAGACTGAGGATTCACAGTGTTGATATGTGTGTGCATATTGTCAATGTTGTGTGTGTGTGCCCATCTGAGTATGGCGATAGAATGAGGAAGCTGTTTATATCTGATGAGTGCTTTTGCACCTATGAATTTGTGGCATCCCCAGATTCTTGTCTTAGGAATTTAAAGAAGTGAAATTCTGGGCCTGGAGAGATGGCTTGGTGGTTAGCGCCTGCCTGTGAAGCCTAAGGACTCTGGTTGAGGCTCGATTCCCCAGGACCCACGTAAGCCAGATGCACAAAGTGGCATATGCATCTGGAGTTCGTTTGCAGTGGCTGGAGTCCCTGCTGCACCCATTCTCTCTATCTGCCTCTCTCTCTCTCTTCCTCTCTCTGTCCCTCTCAAATAAATAAAAATATTTTTAAAAAAAGAAGTGAAGTTCAAAGGTCATAAGGTAAGGGTTTGATAGAGACGGGAGAAGCCACTGATCGGGTTTTATCTGAGTTGAACTGAAGTATAGGTGGAACTACTAACCTGCTGAAGTGACGGGATGAAAGCCTATCTTAGCACTTTATCTTTTCTTTCGCAAATTCCAACCAGGTAATTGATGAGGTAATGAGCCTTACGAGGTAAATAGTGTTTCCCAAACACTTACATTGGTATCAGTGAAAAATGAACCTACGTAACGGCCCGAGAGGCGAAATAATGGCTCAAATTTCAGGGAAGTGGCGTATTCCTCGGTGTCATGTGCTCCATTGCCAATTCCTGAACGTTAACTCTCTCCGTGCACTTTTTCATTTTGAATGAGGTTTCACTCTATTGGCGACTGATCAGTAATAGTCTCAGGAGACCTCCAAGCTGATGATCTCCTATCTGTCACAATGCTGAAGATTAAAACTGCGCCACTACGCAACTTCGACCGTTTTTAATTACAAAATCTATTTATTCGGCAGAGAAAGAGGAGAAGATGGGTGTGCCCGGAGCGCCGACACTGCACGCAACTCCAGGTACGCTTCCCCTGTGGTAACTGTGAGGTGAACACCAAGGTCACTTTGGATTATGAGCCGCCTGGTGCAAGCCTCAGCCCTGCGCGATTACGAACAGACTGCAGAAGGTATGTCGGAGACCCATATCTGGAGGAGAACGGCCCTCCCTACACCTCTTTTCCTGGTGAAATCCCTCGCTTTGAGGTGACCTCGAACTTCCCCTCCTCCTCTGCCTCCTGAGCTTTGGGATGGTGTGCTTACCGCAAGCCGGCCATCTTCTTTGTGTTCTATGCATAACGAGCTGCTATTAAAAGTTATTGAGACTCGGAGGATGACGAATGATGAAGCGCGCCTGCTGAGACCGACCGGTTCGATTTCAGACCCCATAAATGAATGCGCATGAAATGCATCTGGCGTTGACTGGAAACGTGTTGCCAGCTATACTATACATGGCTAAATCATGCGCAAACTATGAGTACGTGGGCTGACAGTGAGACCCTGTGAAGGTCTCCTTGTGAGCTGACCTGGGACCTACTCGTGGTCTCGGGTGGTGTGGAGCGTCCTCTCGGTGGCTGGATGGCGTGGTACGGCTACCGGACCGCTCGGTATATGAGAATGGTGGCTCACACTCACTCAACAGTAACTCAAGCCCCGGTCGCGTTGACTGCTGCTGGCTTTGAGGCATTCACGGCCACTGACTTCTCTCGTATCTCTTTCCATTCTCAGCGCAATTCGCAATGCTGTTAAACTGTATTAGTGGAAAATTCCGGAAGCAGGTGAGACGCGGATGTTCCCATTGCGACCAACGACTGTATGAAATCATTTGGCATTAACGCTCTCGTAATTTGCTGGGCTGAAATTGGTACGATCTAGCCAGATCCGGAAGAGTCAATTAGGCGTGCGTCTAACTGAGGCATGTTGTTCCTCCAGGGCAATTTAACAAACTCTTAAACGACCTTCCTGCTCTGTATCCATGAGTGCAGATATTTCTCCACTCCTTTTTCATTGTTTGTGTAAATCTTTTTTGCTTTCGATATGGGTTTCACTCTAGCTCAGGTGACAGATTCACTCTGTATTTTCCGGGGTGGCCATTAACTCACCACGATCCTCCCGAAACTCTGCCTCCCAGAGTGCTGGGATTAAGGCATGTATTTCACGGGCCTTAAAATCATTTTTAAATGCACAATCGAGATGCGGCATAACATCTGAACTATCTGCGATGACACTGGAAACACTAGGTACTCTACTCTCAAATAAATAAAATATATTTTAAAAAGCTGAAATTTGACTGGAGAAACCAGCAGTGAGCAAGGTAACTGCCTGCAAAAGCAAAGGAGCACAGTTTTGTTCCCAGGACCAGGCATGCGCATCTGGGAATTTGTTTGCGTGACTGGAAGCCCTGAGCTGTTTATGACAAATAAAATAAAGCCCCGGGAATTTTCATAAACTCGGTAACCTGGCCTGTGCAGATGAACTAACGATCTTGTCATAAGCCTTGCAAATCTGCTCTTTCTGACTGACTGAAGGCATTGTTTCCTGCATGGGATATGCACAGTAAGTCATAATAAACCGGGAGCTGCTGTCACGCGTAATCACATTCTCAGGAGCTCGGTGAAACTCACGGTAACATGGGCTGGTCTGTATGATGGCCAGGCTTCAGAAGACACTTTCTGCTCTCTGCCAGGTGGCTCAATGCGTGCTGCAACTGCCTGGCTCACCTCGCCAGCCACACCTGTGGGCGTGTGGCCAGTCAGCAGTGTGTGAAACTGGCCCCTCCGCAACCAGAAAACAGTCCTTTGTGCCGCTAAAGTGAGACGGGGCTGAACTGACAACTGCACACCTCCACGAGGTTATTTCTCGGCATCTCTTACAAGGTCATTTATCCTTCTAATATAGACACCGCAGTAAGTAATTGTTTGTTAATAGTGTACAGAAGAGAAGCGGAGGGCACTGAGCACTCGCATGACGGAAACTCAGCAATTCTTTCTCTTTCTGCAGTTTTGCCGAACCTCAAAGTGAACTCTCCGGCTTGCGATAGTGCCTTTCTGATTTGATACTTTCAATAAATATAATAATTTAATAATAAAATCTTAATCATGCGTAATCAGTGAACTCTTTAAATCCCGGCACTCGAAGAGGAGTGAGGCTCAGGAAGGATGTGACAGTTCAAGGCCACCTGAATTTACAGGTGAGATTCAGCCTGACTGAGTGAAACCTACCTCAAAAATTGCTATATGCTAACTATATTCTTGCTGGAAGTAATATTAGTGGTAGACACTGCTGCAGGACAAGTTGTGAGACAGTAAGTCGAATGTGCAGGTAACACGTGACTAGAACCTGGCATGCCCGATAACTGCTCTCTCCTACTCTGTCTCAAATGGTAAATAAAATAAATAAGGCATTTTTACTGAATCAACAAAATACTAAATAGCTGATTATTGATGACACGGCAGTCAGCTTGGGAAGGCAGGCAAGGTCATCCCGCCAAGTTCAGGCCATCCCTGCTTAGTAGTCAGCCTGAACTACATTGACACCTCGAAAAGCAAGAAAGATGTGGAGGGATGGCAGTAGTGAAGGCTGCTTGCCTGTGAAACTCAAGGACCGAATTTCAGTTTCACAAGACTTATCAAACCAGACAAGGGGCTGTGTCTGGGCTGACTGCGTGGCTGAGGCCCTGGTGTGCTACTCTCTCTCTCTCTCCAGAGTAAAATAAACTTAAAAAACTAATACATAAAACCAAATCAAACACTACATGGTGCTTGCCTCAAACAAGGATCCCATTGTTCTTGAGAACAAGATGCATGGGATGACACATGATTCTGCAGGTGAATTTAAGTGGCTGAAAGATACAGCATGAGCATGCTGCATGCTCACGACTACTCTCTCTCTGTGCTCTGCTATATTCTCTCAAGTAAATGTGATAATTTTAAAAAACTTATATGTGAAGTTGTGAGGAAGAAAACTCATGGCCTGTGACCTCAATGAGAAGATGCGAGCACAGAAGCACACTGGAAGTGACCATGGTTACTGAGGCTCTGCTGGCATGAAACTGAAGCTGCAACAGTACATGGCCTGGTGGCTCCTCATGTCAGTTTGTCTGGCGTGTTCCTCAACTCACTATTTTATTTTATTTATTTTTGTTTGTTATCTATCTGTTGTTATTTATTTATTTTGGTTTGGTATGGTCTCACTGCTTGGCCTCTGGGCGACGCCAATTCAGGATGGCCTTGAACTCATGGCGCTCCTCCTGCCTCTGCCTCCCAAGTGCAGGATTGGGGTGTGCACCACCACGCCCAGCAGCACATTTCTGTTCGAGAGAAGACGAGATGATGATGCTGACCCGGCTGTGCTAGAGAAAGGACAGGCAGATCGCTTGAGTCCTGCTTTCTGCACCCAGCTTCTCTCCCTGACCAGAGGAGCCTCTCTAAACCTGGTATGAGCTTGGCGCTGAAACAGGCTGTGCCTGGCAGCTCTCATCTATTCTTTCTCTGCTCTCAAATAAAGGATTAAAGAGCAAGTATGTAACTGACACATGACAATCAGCACTCAGGAGGTGGAAAATAAGATATATGATTCAAGGCCGCTGGTTTACATAGTGAATTCCCGGGTCGGCCTGCGGAGTGGGAGATTTTACTGAAAACAAGGTAGAGAAAGCTCGATCCATATCTGGTAGGGCCACGTAGATCAATGTCATGAAACCACTGCTGGCTGAGTTAGTGAACTGTGGGATGATTGGAGCTGGAGAAGATGACAACGGTAAGACACTTGCCTGAGTGCCAATGGACAGGTTATTTACCTGTACCCTAAAGCAGATATATCCATTGCAGTGAAAGCAGAGGCAAACACGACATACACTCACACACCACTCTCTCTCTCTCTTTCTCTCTCTTGTTTCTCTCTAAAATAAGTAAAATATATAAATAATAAAATGGGCAATGTGATTTTGTCATGCATGATGGACCATGACTTCGTAATTCTCTGGAAAGAGAATTGCTGAAGGTGTGTTTCTTAGTGAATATCTTTGGCACGGAGATGAGAGTACTCTCACTTTCTGAGTCTGGAAGCGGCACCTTGGTGCTATGTGTGCTAGAGGGTGGCCTCAAACTCCGTCAGTCTTCGCCACTGCCTCAGCTAGTAAGTGCACCTGGCTTTGTCGTGTCTATCTTGTGAAACGAGTAACTACTAGCTGGCTGGTCTGAAGTAACAATGGTGGGCATTTTGCCTGGCTTGCTGATTATTCCCCAGGACAGTAAGCAGAGCACAGAGTAACGCGTGATTCTCCATGTAGTATTACCCTGGCCTCGGGTAACGAAAGACAGATCTCACTCGTGCCTGAGCACTGGGCTGGTCGCATGAATGCTATTTTCGAGGGCCTTACAATACAGGTCATGGAAAAAGGATTTTCCTGTTGTCGTGTCGAACATTCAAAAATGAAACTGGACCTGTTTTGATCATTGTGAGGTATCTTTTGAAAGCCATTTCTGTGGGACTGTAAGTGTCATTCCTTTCTGGCGATGACGAACGGAAAGCTGGGTGCATGGTTTCAGATGTCTGATCGATGGATGACTGGAAGATGTTGCTGTTCGAGTTCCCGCATCGTCTGCGAATGATCTCTGCGGTCATCGCGACGCTTTGTTGCTGATGCTGATCTGTGGAAACTTAGACTATGAACATGTCAAGTGTAAACAAACTCTTCACGGCACCGCGAGCAGATGAACGCGGGGGGAAATGAGCTGACTTATTTTGGTGATCCTCATGGCTTTCTTTTGAATGATTTTTTCCATGTGTACGACCTTCGTACTGAGAAACTTGTAACAATGAAACACAACGTATGTTTCCCAGAACACTTCCATTAACTATGCTTGCAAGATGAACACGAACCCAGTACCAACGATATTCCCAGAGGCTGCAGCTATAACCTGTGCACCTCCAGTGCACCTGACAGAGAACCAACAAGCTTGTTGTCTTATAGACATGAAAATCGAACCTGTGAGGTCCATGATGTGACAAATGTAAAAGCAGAGGAGTGATGGAGATAACTCAACTGAAACATTGCCAAGCATACAAGCTCAGGTTCTGCCAGTGCCTCAGGCTTACAGATGAAGTGCCCAATACGCCAATGTGTCAATTACAGGCTATAGTAAGTAAAGTCAGATAACATTCTTCCTCTTCTGTTACAGTGCTGGGCTTATTCGGTGCTGCCTATGGCCCATGGAAGTTCGAGTTCAAATATCTGTTTGACATGAGCCCAACTCTTTTATTAACTCTCCAGGTGATCACTGATCGTGACCAAAAAACTCCTGCCTTCTTTCCTTTTGATCTGCTGCATTGATGGCAAACTCTGAACTGTTGGCTATGCTAAATGTTGATTTCTGGAACGAACTAACTCTTTTGCCTTTTAATTCAAACTTATTTTTCTGTGTCAAAAACACTCCCTAACACTTCCTCGTCGCACGTTCATAAACCCTGTAGCTTCTGTTTAAACAGAACATTTTTCTCAATCTCTGGAAGGTTGAAACTCGGTGGGGAAGGAGAGGAAGGTAAAGTGGAGACGAAAAAGAGGTGATGAGAAGACGATTATGGTCATATTGCCGTCGTCGTGGCTTGTCTAGGATGACTAAGCGATTTTTAAGGTGACAACGTTACTCACGAACCTGCATGACTGGGAGGAAAAACTGTGAGGGCATCAACGTGAAGAAACTGGACCAGGAAAATTCAATGGAGGATGTGTTGAAGAAGAAAGGTTATGATGAGGTATGTTGTGTTCATTTATGAAACTGTCAGCAAACACATGCGGTATTGAAGAAACAGGAGAGAGAGGAGAAGAGGAGAGAAATGGGCTTGCACCATGGCCTCGGCCACTGCAGGCGTGCATGTGCTCACCTTGTGTGGCTGACCACAAAACTAGGTCTGAGAGTCAGGCTTGCTAGATCACTGCAGGCGCAGTGCAACTGCTGAAGCCATGCTGACCTCAATGAAAGTTTTTAAAGGGCTGGAGATTTCTCCATGGTAAAAGGCGGCTTTGCAATGCCTGACTTGGAGAATGCTCATGTTGCTGTTCATTTCTCCCCCAAATAAATATGGTGGTATTATTATTATTGTTTTAGTGCTGGTGAGCAGGCTCTTGCACTTGCTAGGCGGCGGTCATCACTGAACCTTAAATCCCCAACCCCCATAGATGTGTTTAGAATTTAGAACAAAAAATACTAGTACCAGCTTGGGCATGGTTGGCGCGCCTTTAATCCCAGCACTCGGGAGGCAGAGGTAGGAGGATCGCTGAGAGTTCAAGGCCACCCTGAGACTACATAGTTAATTCAGGTCAGCCTGGACCAGAGTGAAACCCTACCTCGAAGAAACCAAAAAAAAAAAATACTAAATTACCCTTCCTATACCAATATCAGCCATGGGCTGTGGATGGCTCAGGGTGAGAAGGTGTTTTGCAAAGCCTGATGGCACTAGTTGGATTCCCCAGTACCCATGTAAGCCAATAGCAAACATGCTGAGGATGAAACCAGGAAACAATCCCATTCTAATTGCCACAAATAGATAGATGTAGACAGAAAGATGAATGGACACACATACACACAACTTGAGAATAAACCTAACCCTGGCTCTGGGTGTGTCATGCGTTCCAGCTAATCCCAGCACTTGGGAGGCAGAGGTAAGAGGATCGCTGTTGAATTTGAAGCCACCCTGAGACTACACAGTGAATTCCAGGTCAGCCTGTCTAGATTGAGACCCTGCCTCGAAAAACAACAGCAAAACCCTAAACATGGGTGACATTTTAAAAACTTGCGAGAAAGAACTGAAGAAGGCATTAGAGTACACCAGGATCAGAGGCAGGCAGGCAGGCAGGCATAGCCAGTAGTTCAGGCACCTGGTTGCATTGACCCTTTGACTGCAGAAGCACACCTTCTCTTATAAGGCACCTAGCAACCTGGAACACACTGCACTGAGCTACACTTACATGTACACCTGGAGCCACATAACAACCATTTTTCTCCTCCTTGGAGCCATTGTTTGCGATAGCACCATTCAAATACATCCTAAGATAAGCTTAGGAATCAGGGCAGAGGGCCACCAGCCTGAAGGGCTTTTGAGTACATGCCATATTATTGTGTCCTTTAAGTGACCTTTCAGGAAGAAAGCACTATTGTGTGTATGCCTATGTATGAATAGGTATGAAATATCACAAAATAAATGCATCAGGTGAAGTCCTGTGCACTGTAGAAAAGGGAAAAACTGTCTGTAACTGAAATCAGAGCACCAAACTATATGCCAGGCAAATGGCCCATCCCCACTAAGGCTACTGCAGGGCAATGGCCCCGACCATGTCCCTGGGCCTGTAGACACTCTCCACTCAGTGCCTGTTGCCCCTTAGACTTTGACCCTTCATCATCCACTTTGCTCCTCCCTTGGGTTTCTGCTGCTAAGAAACTCCCTGTATGCACTGTCCTTCCAGTTCATTGTTAGTGAGGCCAAGAACCTGGAAAGTTCAGAGAACACTAGTAAAACAGACCTCCTCCCATGCCATGGACTGGGAAGCATCCATGTTGTGAAACCAGCTCTGACCAAAAGCAATCTACAAACCGGGTGTAGTGGTGCACACCTTTAATCCCAACACTCAGGAGGCAGAGGTAGGAGGATCGCTGTAGTTTGAGGCCACGAGACTACCAAATGAATTCCAGGTCAGCCTGAGCTAGAGTGAGACCCTACCTCAAAAAACCCAGGCAAAAAACAAAAAATAAAACCAAAAACAAACAATCTACAGGAGTGTCCCAATCCCACAAGACCAACAACCACTTTGTCACACACACACACACACACACACACAATAACTCTTAAATTTGGAAGTACTAATGACCTCAGAAAGTTCAGGCAATCCTGAGAAAAATAAAGGGAAATAAAATAGCCAATAAAATGGGATGCTAGGGCTAGAGAGATGGCTTAGCAGTTAAGGCACTTGCCTGCAAGCCTGGGACCCACGTTTGTTCCCTAGGACCCACATAGACCCAGATTCACAGGTGGAGCATGTGCCTGAGAGTCCTTTGCAGTGTGAAGGCCTTGGTGTGCCTGTTCTGCTGCCTCTTCCTCTCTCTCTCCCCTATCTAACAAGTAGATAAAATGTTTTGTAATGGGATGATGTTGCAGTCAGTTCACACTGCTGGTAGAAATCACCTGGCCAAGAGCAGCTTGAGGAAAAAGGTTTGCTGGCTTACAGGCTCCAGGAAGCTCCATGATGGCATGAGCAGAGTGGAGCATCACTGGCCAACCTACAGTGGACCATAGCAACAAAGAGTGTGTCACACACATGGCAGGGAGCTGGCTCTAATACCCACTCCCTCCCAACAATATTCTACCTCCAGGAGACTTTAATTTTCAATTGCCATCAGCTGGAGAGACGCATTCAGGGTACTTAAGTTGTTGGGGACACCTGAATCCAAACTACCACATCCCACCCCTGGCCCCCCATAAACTGACCTTCGCCATGATGTAAAATGCATTGCATTCATGCAGCTTTCAAAGACCCCATAGTTTTATCAATCCTAATGATTTTCATACATTCCCCATAATCCAGGTCTTTTAACTGACCCACAATACCCAAAAAGTCCTTAAAACCCCAAATGACACAGAACAAACATTTCCACTGAAAGGATGCATTGGGCAAAGCACAGAAATATTCAACCAATACAAGATTTAAAACAACCAGGCCAAACATCAAACTCTGTGGCTCCAAGTCCAACAACTCTAAGTCAATGACAAATCTCCAGGCGATAATTCTAACCAGCAGCAAGCCTCTGGAGTTCCAATTCCGCCCCTCCAGCCAGGCTACTCACGGGCCTGGAAGCTTCATCTGGGACCAGCAGCCCTCCTTGGCAGCCATCTCATGGTCAGCATCTCCACTGGGTCTCCACTACAACCGAAGGTCCATCCTCATGGCCCCATGGGATCTCCATGCAGGCATCCAGCAAACCTGCTTCACACTACCCATAGCCATTTCTAAATTACAATATCACATTGTAAACTCAATGACCCTCTCTTTCTACATTTCTTATACACCATAATATGAGCTAGGTGACAATTTGTTAATCCAGGGAATAAAGCAGACTTCGTAGAACAGGGCCTCCTTCAGCATTCAGGCCCCTTCAAGGCAGTTCAGCTGGCTCAATCTCGAAAATTATAATGTCTCAAAATTTGCAGTGACGGGCAGCAGTTTAGTCCCAAGATTTCATTTTTCTGTATCACATCCCTCTGCTCCACATCAGTTCATTTCTCATAAAGCAACCCTGCACAACTTCTCAGGACACGAGGCATAACTTCAAGCATCTCATACCAACTGCTAGCCAAGTCCAAGTAAAGCTCCTTCTCTCCCCTCATAAGCCAAACCTCACAGTCCATAGTTCTTACTGCATTTCAGGCCTTTCAACTCCAGGCAGAATAGTCCATCAAGCTGTACTTACAGCTGCAGAAAGGCATCTCTTAGGCCGAGGTTTCAAACCCTTCCACATTCTCTTGAAGAAATCAGCTCCAAAGGCCAAAACCACACAGTCAGGTGTCCAGCAGAAATCGTTCCTCGGTACCACTTTACTGTTGCAGTCAAGCTCACACTGCTGATGAAATCACCTGACCAAGAACAGCTTGTGGGGAAAAGAGGGTTTACTGTGGCTTACATAGGCTCAGGCAGAAAGTTCCATGATGGCAGGAAATGATGGCATGAGCAGAGTAGACATCACCCCTGGCCAACATAACATGGACGCTAGCAACAGGAGTGTGCCAAATACTGCAAGGGAAGCTGGCTATAATACCCATAAGCCCGCCCCAATACTCTACCTCCAGGAGGCTTTAATTTCAATTACCATCAGCTGAGAGCTAGCATTCAGAACACCTAAGTTTATGGGATACCTGAATCAAACCACCACAGATATGTTCAATTTAACAGAGGAAAAAATCCCAAGATTTCAAAGACAATGAAATAATATTTTTTCTGAAAATGAAAAAATTAGCAAGATTGAAATCAATGCTGGGCCTTCTGAGTCACAGCACATTCTTTAACCTTTGGAGTACAAGTCACACTAGAAGAGAGTCACTGAACTTGGATACAGAAGCAGGTCCAAGGCAGCTTCACTGTCCAGCACCGGCTTCATGACAGACAGGATCAAGGGGCCCTTACCTGGTTGACAGGCAACTTCCCCCGCAGCAGCCAGCCTGGTTTGGCCTTCCAGAGACAGGTGCTCAGGTGGACAAGGCTTCTGGTCCCTCATCCCAGGTTTCCATCACAGAAGCGCCACAGCTGCATGCTCACTTGACACACAGACCAGGCTTCAACTTTCTGGATGAGCAGCTGAAAGTCAGAGTGCCTATAGAGAACAAGACGCTAGAATGAGGCAATGGCAGCTACTGTGAGAGGACACTGGAACACATGGGACCTGAATGTGGTGTAGGAATCACAGTAGGGCAGGGGTTTAAATAGAGGTGGGGATGAGGGGAAGGATGGGATGGTGGGAGGATGAATCAAAACCAAGGATATGTGAATAAGCCTACTATTGGTAAACCAATTAAGATATCTTTTTTTTTCGAGGTAGGGTTTACTCTGGTCAGGCTGACCTGGAATTAACTATATAGTCTCAGGGTGGCCGCCAGACTCACCGCGATCCTCCTACCTCTGCCTCCCGAGTGCTGGGATTAAAGGTGTGTGCCACCATGCCCAGCTAAGATATCATTTTTGAAGAAGTGTTTCAGGGGGCTGGAGAGATGGCTCAGCTGTTAAGACACTTGCTCACAGAGACACTAAAGACCTGGGTTGGCTTCCCCAGTACCTACATAAAACCAGATAAACAAAGTGACACATGCATCTGGAGTCCATTTGCAGCACCTGGAGGTCCTGGTATGCCATTCTTGCCCTGTCTCTCATCTCCCACCTCTTGCAAAATATAATTTAAAAAAAAGTTAATTTTAGGCCAGGTGTGGTGGTGGTGCACGCCTTTAATCCTAGCACTTGGGAGGCAAAAGTAGGAGGATCGCCATGCATTCAAGGCCGCCGTGAGACTACATAGTGAATTCCAGGTTAGCCTTGGCTAGAGAGAGACTCTACTTTGAAAAACCAAAAAATTAATTTTAGGACTGGAGATGGCATAGCAGTTAAAGTACTTGCCTGCAAAGCCGAGGACACAGGTTCAACTTCCCAGGACCCAGGTAAGCCAGATGCACAAGGGGGCACACATCTGGAGTTCGTTTGCAGGGCCTTAACCCTAAGTATTCTCTCAGCCCAGAAATTCCTTTTAATTCTTATAAGCCTTAGGAGCTGAAGAGTGGGCAGAAGGAATCGAGAACCTCAGACTTGGAAAGTGTACCCTGAGGCCCAGTGTCCCCAGAGGAGGCGCTTGAGAACCTTCCTGACAACACAGTGGATGCAGGTGTAGTGATGGACCACAACAAGGGCAAGATATGGAAACATCGCCAATATGCCATCTGTTCATTCAGTCACACTTGCAATCAGGAATGAAAGCATGGTCAGTACAAAACACCAGGACCCCTATTAACACAGTGAGAATTTGTGGTGGCCTGTCGTGATGCACAAAAGAATTAAAACTCCAAATCTGACGTTGAAGAGAAAGAGCAAGCGCATAGTTACGCTTTATGCTTCTCGGAAAATATCATTTCAGACAGTGATTCCACTGTCTGGAAACACTAAAAGGTTTTCAAGTAGAATTACACCTTTACTTGCCAGGACAGGATCTCATTAGCGTTGGGGACAAGTATCTCGCAATCATACGTTCCCTTCGGGCATCTCACTTCAATTACAAGTATTGAAAAACCTATGTGTGAAATTTGACCTATGAGGCGATCTCGAGATTTTTTTGTCTGTGATTTTCCCACCATCAGGAGGCATGAGTCTACTAAATCCTTTGAGCTTGACGTGGTTCAATGCACCTTGATCCCCAGAACTGACAAGGCAGATGTACATGCTTAGGTGTGAGTTCAAAGCCAGCCTGAGATAACATCGTGTGTTCCAGTTCAGCCTGCGCTAGAAGTGAGTCCGTGAAAAACAAAATATAGCCAGGCGTGGTGGCGCATGTCTTGAATCCCAGCCCCTGGCAGTCAGGGGTAGGAGGATGGCAGAGAGTTCAAGGCGACCCTGAGATGCCATGGTGAATTCCTGTTCAGCCTCAAATCGAGTGAGACCTACGCCACAAAACCAAAGTAACAAAAAAAGAAAGTAAGAAAGAAAGAAAGAAAGAAAGAAGAAAAGAAAGAAAGAAAGAAAAGAAAGGAAGGAATGAAGGAAGACAGAAAGCAAAGACATAAGCAAGCAAGCAAAAAGACAAAGAAAGAAAAACAAAACATACAATAAAATAAAATGAATTATGATCAAAACAGCCTGAAGCATTGACCTTACACAGCCTAAATGCAGGGAATACTTGAAAGCGAAGCAATTACATAAAACACATTTTGGCAAACGTCTATTAGGTCCTGCTAAGAGAGAGGAATCAATATTCTTTGAAAATTACAGAAAAAACCTGAGCTCTCTCAGCAGAGACACAGACAGCTATGCAGGCCTTTGTCATGATAAAGAAAATTCAGAGTTGGTGTCAGAACCTTCCCAGAAGTCTCTGGGAAGAAAAATTCCACAGACACAAGGCCAGTGTCACCTGGTGTCATCCGTGAAAGTCGACATCATGAAGCCTCCCCTTCAACTGAGATCAAGAGAATGCTCGCTGGCACATACTATGAATGTTAGGACATAGGAAGGATTTACTTCTGAGATTGACACTTCTTAGAAGTTATTCTCACTTTTCCTCGAAACCAATTGTGAATAAGTACATGTTAGAAAGGGTCGTGGCTGAGTTCAAGGCCAGCCTGAGGCGTCACAGTGAATTCTGGGTCAGCCCGTGCTACAGCCAGTCCCTAAATCACACACCCCAACATTATATATATATATATTTATGGATATAAATTATGGATATGGCCTCAAACCTATTCCTATTATGATACATAAAAATTTATATATTTACATATAATTATATATATTTGTATATGTATATATTATGTAGTTTATATAATGTATAATAATCTATAATACATGTAATAATATATTTATACATATCATATATGTAAATATATATCACATGAATTATATATATATGTATAAATTTACATGTATATTCATATATGAATTCACATATTTACATATAAGTTTATATATAAATTTAAATATATATTTATATGTGTATATATTATGAATAATATATAATACATAAAATAAATACATATTAATACATGCTATATATGTATGTATATGTGTATATATATCTATATCTATCTATCGATCTGTCTATCCATCTATCTATATATGTATGTATATATCATGCTCTAAACACCTCCTCCTGCTTTTGGCTGCGTGACATTGTACTTTGGTAGATGTTACATTTATTTCTTTAGTTTTTAGGGTTTCTTTGATTTTCGAGGTGGGGACTGGTTCTATCCCAGGCTGAGCTGGAATTCACTCGGTCGTATCAGGGTGGCCTCGAACTCCTAGCCCGACCTACTCACTCTCTGCCTCCCTCCTAGTGCTGCTGGGATGAAATGCGTATCGCCACCATAGATCTATTTTATTATTATTATTATTTCCTTTTATTACTTTTATTTTTCCAATTTTTTTTTTTTTTTACTTTAGAGAGAGAGAGACACAGAGAGGCAGACAGACAGCGGGATAGGAAGACAGATAGACATGGGCCGCCAGCAGTCTCTCAGCTGCTGTGAGACAGAAATGCAGATGTGTGCGCCCTCTTGTGGGGCAGTGCGGCCTTGCGCCCCTTGCCTCACTTTGCATCTGGCTAAACGTGGGACCTGGGATTGGAACCAGTGTTCTTGGGCTTAGGAGGCAGGCGCCTTAACCGCTAAGCCATGGCTCCAGTCGATACTATTTTTATTATTTATAGGAGATAGGAGGAGTCAGAGAGACAGAGACAGAGAGAGATATGACTTCCAGGTAGCCTGAGCTAGAGTGAGGCCCTACCTCTAAAAACCAAAACATAAATAAATAAAATATAGAAGGGCTGGAGCAACGCTTAGTGGTTAATTCATTTGCCAGTGAAGCAAAAGAACCAGGTTCAATGCCCCATGTCCCACCTTAGCCAGATGCACATGGTGGTGCATGTATCTGGAGTTCATTTATGCAGTCTGAGGGCCTGGTGTGTCCATTCTCTCTCCCTCTCCATCTCCTTGTGTCTCTCAAAATCAATCAATCAATCAATCAATCAATCAATCAATCAAGAAAGGAACAAGTGATTCAGAAACACATTTGGCCAAGGTCTCTTAGGTCCCACTAGGAAAGGACTCGATATGCTTCAAAAATTAGAGAAAAAACTCTGAGCTCTATCTCTGCAGGAGACCCAGACTGTTATGCAGGCCTTTGTCATGATCAAGAAAATTCAGAGTTAGTTTCAGAAGCTTTCCTGGTGAGAAAAGGGGGCCGGATGGTACAGAAACCACAACAGTGGCTCTCCTATAAATCCCACTGCCCTCTGTGGCATGAAACCAATTCGCCAATGCAGACTGCATGTTTTGTTTTTCTTTGTTTTTCTCCTTGCACAGAGCAATGAGATCAGGACAAATTCAGCAAAATTCATGTAGATACACAGACCCCTATCAAAAGAAGTCAGGCTTTCTAGCTGAAACAGCACCCCAGACACTGCAGAGATCTTGAGGAGAAGAGCCACAAGGCTGGTTGAGCAGACTTTGAAACCTACACCAGTGTGATGGGGAGGAAAAACAAAATGTACGACAGGAGCAGAATTCTAGAGGCTGCTAAACTCTGGTATGAGAATAGACTCAACCAGCACAAAGGTGAAGGAGATAGGCACAGAGAACACTCGACTCCACAGAGTCCAGAGTCACAGAGATCCAGAGACACAGCGGCTCCCAGACCTCATCAATGAAGTAGCCATAACACTCAACCGGGCAGGCTCAGAGATTCATGCAAGTGTGGGCTGAAAGATTGTGAGAGCCACAAGGTGGGACAGAGACATGGCCTCGCCCGATAACTGACAGCTACCCCAAATGCATGACCCACAATACCTATGGGGATGTAACTGGCATCCCAGGGAGCAGGGTCCCTTGGGGAGGGCGAGGACGAGGGTAAGGATGGAACCCACACATGCTGTTTACACACTCACTGAGTGGGTCTATAACTAAAAAGCGAACAAGCACCACCAAAAAATCAAACAGAGCCACCAATGCTCAGGAGATTGTGCAGAAGAGAGTGTGCAGAAACCAGAGGACGTGGGGCAATGTGGACAGGCACTGAATCCCACCACTGGTGGACTGCTGCTGCCAAAGTTAGGAACCAGGCAACATGGGAATGCTCACCATCCCACAGCGAGCGTCCTCCATCGCCTGGCGGGGTGAAAACAGGCACGATGGTACCAGCGTATGGTGGGCACTTACAAGGGGTTCCTCTGCAATGAAAGGTAAAGAGTCATAAAAGAAGCAACTGAAAAAGCGAGAATGACAATGCGATTGGGCTCAGCCTAGGAATCAGTTCCTACAGGCCTGGGTGGCGGGCAGTAAAACAACACTTCTCCTCGCGTCACGGGGTTCTGCCTCTCCCTTCGGGGTCCTGCACTGACAACCAAGCGCTGAAAACTGGTCCCTCTCATCATCAGCAACACCAATGACAGGTGAGTCCCCGGGAAGATTTTTAAATCTCTCTACCTTAGTATTTGAAGCAGGGCCTCGCTCTCTAACGCCGGCTTCTAACTCCTCAAGGCCCTTGCCCATCAGCCCTCCGATCTCTTAGTTGTGCAGGGCTATTCCTAGGAAAACACACCCTCTGTGGCCTGTTTGTTCATTTGAAAGACATCCCCCTTCCCGTAGGCTCGTAACTTCGAGGGATGGCATGAAATATAAGATATCGCTCCATTTCCAAAAGACCCTTCTGTGCACCACCTGTCCCTGGCTCAGCAGTCCATTTTCAGGTGGTCATTTTGAGCATTTTTGGAACCAGCAGAACACTACGTTCACCCGAGGTTAGAGAATCTGGAGCTGGACGGGGCCAGGAAGGCCTGGGTGTTCCAGGGACTCTCTGCGTGGTACAAAAACGGGGGCTCCCGACTATCTATCTATCTATCTATCTATCTATCTATCTATCTAGTGTGTGTGTGTGTGTGTGTGTGTGTGTGTGTGTGTGTATGTGTATGTATGTATGTATATATCATGCTTTAAACACCTCCTCCCTTCTGGATACATGACACTGTAATTATGATAGATGTTAAATTTATTTCTTTGATTTTTTTGTTTTTTTTTTTTTTTTTTTTTGGTTTTCGATGTAGGGCCTGGCACTATCCCAGGCTTAGCTGAAATCACTTTGTTGTCTCAGGGTGGCCTTGAACTCCACAGCCCTACCCTCCTCACTCTCTTCCTTCCTCCTAGTGCTGATGGGATGAAGGCTACAAGCACCACCATGAATGTATTTTATTTCATTATTATTATTATTATTTCATTTTATTATTTTTGTTATTTATAGGGAGTTAGAAGGGTCATACAGAGACAGAGAGAGAGAATGGGGGCTCAAGGCCTTTGGCTTTGTAGGAAAGCACCTTATCCACTAAGCCATCTCAGTCATTCCATATTCTCATTCATATTGCCTCTCAAATAAGTTTTTAATTTTAAAAATATATTTATTTATTTGTTTGAGAGAGGAAATTTATTTGAGGAAGAGAGAATGGGGCAGCAGGTCCTCAAGCCATTGCAAATGAACTCCAGATGCATGTGCCCAGTGGGGACACAGTGAAAGTAACTTTTTTTTATTATTTTTGTTTTAAAAGATAGGATCTTGCTGAAGCTCAAGCTGACCTCCTATTCACTATGTAATCTCAGAGTGGCCTTATACACAATGATGCTCCTACTTCTCCCACTTTTAAAAAATAGTGGCGCATGAGTCTGGAGGTCCTTTGCAGTGGCTAGAGGCCCTGGGACACCCAATCTCTCTCTCTCTCTCTCTCTCTGAAATAAATAAATGAAAATCAAAAACACACACACACACACACACACACACACATTGAGGCTGGTGAGGTGAGATGGATTAGTAGTTAAGCAATTGTCTGTGAAGCCTAAGGACTGTGATTAAGGCCGATTTCCCCAAAATCAATGTAAGATAGATACACAAGGTGGCACATGCCTCTGGAGTTCATTAGTAGTGGCTGGGGGCCCTGGTGCCGCCATTCTTTATGTCTCTTTCTCTCTGTCTGTTGTTCTCAAAATAAAATGATAGAATAAAATAAATAATAAAAATAAATAAATAAAATAAAATAAAATAAAATAAAAGTAGTGTCTCTAAGAGTCCCTGGAGATGCCATGAGGAAGTAGGCTGGGCTGGGCTCTTCTGTTCTGAAGGTTGGCTAGCAGTGGGTAATGATCTAAAGAAAGACTGAAATTTAAAAGTATGACTGGGATGGAGAGATGGCTTAGCGGTGAAGGCTCTTGCATGCAAAGCAAAAGGTCACAGGTTCGATTCCCCAGGACCCATGTAAGACAGATGCACGTGGCAGCACATGTGTCTGGATTCCTTTGCAGTGGCTGGAGGCCCTGGGGCGCCCATTCTCTCTCTCTCTTTCTCTCTCTCTTTCTCTCTCTCTCTCTCCATATATACATATATCATATATATATATATCCACCTGCCTTTGTCTCTCGCATTCTCACAAATAAATAGAAGAAATAATTAAAGAATAATAATAAAAAGAATAGAATATTTATTTGAGAAAATAAATAAATAAATATAAAGTCAAAAACATAAAAAGTCACACTGGAGTTGAGATCTGGAGTGACTGGCGGCCAGTTTCTCTTGCAAGTGGCCTCAGTGACCAACAGTAAGACTGGAGTCAAAGAGCCTCTGACCAGAATTTGACTATATGTTCAAACTGCTCATCATCAGCAACAACAGTGTCAGCAAGACCTCCTTCATTTCCGCTATGCCAACAACACCTTCACCTGGCCTTTGTCAGCCAACTTCAAGAGTGAAGACCATCTACCTGCCTGCCTCCTGAGTGCTGGAATTCAAGGTGTGCACCAACACGCCTGGCACTCCAGCTCTTTTTTAAAAAGGTTTTATTTTTATTTATTTGAGAGAAGAATATAGAAAAATAAATAAAAATTATTTTACCCACTATCTACTTCTGTTTGCAGATGTATTCTAATGTTATCTTCAGATGTATGGTTAAACTGTGTGTGGTGGCACACTCTTGTAATCAATTATTCTGGAGGCTGAGGCAGGGAAGAGTGTTTGAGACTATCCTGGGATACAAAGCAAGACCTACTCTAAATAAATAATAAACAGACAACCAAACAAGTGAAAAGTGTAGTTATTGTTGTGGTTTTCAATGTGAACACTCCCACACAGGCTCATGGGTTTGAACACTTGGTGCCCAGCAGGTGGCGCTGTTTGGGCAGTTTGGAACCTTTGGCACTGTGAACTAGCTGGAGGAAGGTGGAGAGGGGACTTGGAAAGTAGTACCCACCTCTGGTTCTGACCCAAGCTCTCAGCAGGTGTCAATCCCCTGCTGTCATGGATGTTGAAACTTTCAAGAAAGTTCTAGAAAGTGTTTAAGGTGTTTTCTGCAAAGCCTAAGATCCCAGTTCAATTCCTCAGCCACATGCACAAGGGGCACATGTGTCTAGGGAGTGTTTGCAGTGGCTGGAGGCCCTGCTGTGCCCGTTCTCTTTTCTCTCTGCCTCTTCCTCTCTCTCAAGTAAATAAATAAATGTTCTAATTTTTAAAAAAATCACCTGACAGTCAAGAGGTTTTATGTCAGTCAGAGGTGGTCAGTGTAGGGAATAATGTTAGTTCTAGACATTTTGGCTTTGAATCCTGACCATCCTATCTCTCCACAATCGGAAGTTCTAGCCTAAAAGTGTAGGTGCTGCTGCTTCTTGGCAACTTTGGTTCACAAAGGCACTGGGTGCAAAGAGGACATCTAAGGTGGGAAAGATGGCTCAGCAGGTAAGCGTTTGGCTGTGAGGCCCAAAGACCCCTGTTGGAGGCTCAATTCCCAAGGATCCACATATTGAGATGCACAAATTGGGCATGCATCTGGAGGTCGTTTGCAGTGACTGGAGACCCAGGTGTGCCAATTCTCTCTCTCTCTCCTTCTCTCTCAGGCTCTCATATAATTATTAAACAAATAATAATTTTAGAAAAGGAATAGGGCTAGAAGATTGCTCAGGTTGGGTACATGCTTGCAAAGCCTAAGAACCTGAGGTAAATTCCCAGTATGCAAGCAAAGTCAGATACACAGCCTAGAACAAGAGAGGCAAGGTCCAGGTCAGCCTCCGTGCTCCCCAAACTCACTGAGATCCTCCTCCCTCTGCCTCCAACATCTACAGGGATTAAAGGTGTGCACCACCGCATTGGTCCGTGGAGATCTGAAATCTGTGTTGTGGCTGACTCCAAATAAGAGCTCTGGGAGATAAGGGACATGGGGTCTCACTCCTTTCAGAGAGTTCTACAGTGTTGCAACCCACCCTTGGCTAAAGTTCTCTTTACTGGTTTAATTCCCATCATCTATGCACACTTATTCTAACAATAGTTGACACCTCAGAATGTAGGAAGGCTTTTCAGATCTCAGATGGAAATTCAATGTCAGTCTATTTTTTTCTTTTCATTTTGACTAAATCAAAACTGCAAGCAAAGAACTATAGGTCATTACAGAAAATAAAAGTAACACAGGCTTCTGGCTTGACAGGCATATGGTGAGGTTGAAGAAGGGAGGATCTTACTATGTGCCTCTTAATTGTATGTATTCTTTTTATTTATTTATTTATTATTTTTTTATTATTTTTATTTATTTTTGGAGAGAGACAGAGAGATAGACAGAGGGGAGACAGAAATGGGCGTGCCAGCAGTCTCTCAGCTGCTGTGAACAAATCAGATGTGTGCCCCCTTGTGGTCAAGTGCGGCATTGCACCCTTGTGTCACTTTGTATCTGGCTAAACGTGGGACCAGGAGATTGGAACTGCTGGACATTGGAACCAGCATTCTTGGCTTAGCAGGCAGGTGCCTTGGCCGCTAAGCCATCTCTCAGCCCTATTCTTTTTATTAAAAATATATTTCAGGGGCTGGAGAGTTGGCTTAACAGTTAACTGCTTGCCTGTGAAGCCTAAGGAACCCGGTTCAAGGCTCAATTCCCAGTACCCCGCAGGCCATATGCACAAATTGGTGCATGCATCTGGAGGTCGTTTGCAGTGGCTGGAGGCCCTAGTGCACCCATGCCTATCTATCTGCTTCTTTTTCTCTGTCACTGAAAAATAAATAAATAAAATTATATAAATATATATATATATATATATATATATATATATATATGACAGGCACAGTGGCACACGCCTTTCATTCCAGCTCTCAGGAAGCAGAGGTAAGAGGATCTTTGTAAGTTCAAGGCCACTCTGAGACTACAGAATGAATTCCAGGTCAGCTTGACCTAGAGTGAGACCCTACCTCGAAAAACAAAACAAAACAAAACATATAGACATAAATAAATATATATGTAGTCTGAGGGTGCTTTTGTGCCTACGATGATCCTCCTGCCTCTGCCTCCTGAGTGCTGGGATTAAAGCCACATGCCACCAGGCCATGCTAAAATGTATTTTTTTTTTATTTGCATGCAAGGAGAAACAGAGACAGAGAAGGAGGGGAGGGAATGAATGGGAGCACCAGGGCCTTCAGTCACTGCAAAGGAACTCCCAATGCCTGTGCCACTTTGTGCATCTGGCTTACTTGGAGTACTAAGGAATTGATCCCAGGTTGTTAGGCTTTGCAGCAAGCACATGAACCACTAGGCCATTTCTTCAGCCCGATACATATTCTTTTTGCAGTACCAGGGATTCTAGGGTGTTGCATGCATCAGGCAAGTGCATTCCACTGACCTTTGCCCCACCCCGAGTTCCCAGTGCCAAAATAATTGTTATAGAATCTTCTAGATACAAATATGATTGATCGTCATCTTTAACAATTCCTTACTACCTGGAAATCATTCACTGTAATGCTTAAAGTACCAGACCCGGTCATGTTGGGAGGTCATAGACTGTGTCTATAAGGATAGTAATAAGCTACTACATGGGGTTCTGTGTGCTTTTGTTGTTATTGTTGTTGTTTTACTTTATTTTCAAAATAGGGTACCACTGTAGCCCAGATGGATCTGGAACATACTATGGCCCACACTGGACTTGAACTCAGTGATCCTCCCTACTTCAGCCTGCTGAGTGTTGGCATTAAAGGTGTGTAACACCACATCCCACTACCATACAGTTTTTTTTGTTTTTTTAAATATGGAATTCTCTCTGTCTCTGAGCGTTAAAAATTTTTATATGGCTTTTTGAGGTAGGGTCTCATGGTAGCCCAGGCTGACCTGGAATTCACTAGGAAGAAGAGATGGAAATGCTTATTTCCCTGATTTGACCATTACATTGTACACTCACTGAATTATGACAATGTATCCACAATGTTTTACAATTAAATTAATTTGAAAAGTTGAAAATAAGTAAAGACAGATGGCAACTCTGCTAATTGAACAGATGAGCAACAAATCACTGCAAGCACTTCTAGTACTGGTCTTTGTGTCTTAGAGCTGATTTGAGAGAGACAGAGATCTCATTAGTTCTTTTAGGGATAAAGGTGGAAAATATTTGCTTATATAGTCAAGCAATAGTTTTGTTCCTACAACCACAAAGCCAGAGACCATTTTATGATATGTATAACCCAATGGCACTGTAGGAAGACTTTTAAGTGAAATTTTGATTTTACATTAGACATGTTAAGTTCAAATGATACGTTAGTTAAGATAAAAATTTCAAGGAAAATAACTTGCCTTTCCAAACCAACCTATATCCATACAAACCAATATTCATCTCTCACAAAAATCTAACTTGAAAACAAGTCAGCACATTTTATTTGGTAGCAGATGAAAAACGGGATAGTGAAGACATGCACACCAAGACTTACCGAGGAGTACAAGTGTCCCTCACTGTTCACTGCCAAATACAGCTTGGTTTGAACTCCTTCAATAGCCACCAGTCGAAGACCCACAGGGATGAGGTTAAACAGAGCTGAAAATTCATAGAAAGTGAAAAGGTTACACTTCTTGATTTCATAGTTTTCCAATTTGTTCCACAGGAGAATCTGGCTCCCTAAAGGTAGTATGGACTGGACAAGTATACACATAGACATGTAGCCACATAAAAAACTAAAGCCTCATTCTACCTTCTAGTGTACTTGACTCATGGTTTCCTTTACAGTCATTTAACCGGGGCTATAAGTACATATTCTCAAACACTCCAGGCATAATGGAGGACTCTAGACTCAGTACCCTAGTTTATAGAATCAGAATGAGGAATATTGATGCTTGTTGGCTAATCTGCCACCAGGAATTATTTTGCACATTAAATACCATCATCCTTTCCAAATAATTTTATATTAGTTATTCATAAAATTAAATAATTTTTTTTTTTTGGTTTTTCCAGGTACAGTCTCACTCTGGTCCAGGCTGACCTGGAATTAACTATGTAGTCTCAGGGTGGCCTTGAACTCTCAGCGATCCTCCTACCTCTGCCTCCCAAGTGCTGGGATTAAAGGCATGCGCCACCACGCCCGGCTAAAATTAAATAATTTTTTAATTTATTTATTTGAGAGAGAGAGAGAGAAAGAGGCAGAGAGAGAGAGGGAGAGAATGGGCATGTCAGGGGCTTCAGCTGCAGCAAACGAACTCCAGATGCATGGCACCTTGTCTGCATCTGGCTTCCTCGGATACTAGGGAATAGATCCTCAGACCTTTGACTTTGTAGCAAGTACCTTAACCAGTAAGCCATCTCTCAGTCAAAAACCAAGCTATTAAACTGCTTCCCTAGGTAGTTGACCAAATTTACAGCCAAGCTCAGATATATCTGTCAGTTGGGAAGTGATTCCTATACTCTTACAAGAGACATTATTAGTCAATAGCTGCACTTAACCTGTAGAATTTCCAATCCAAACCCCCTCCAAACATATGTAGACCTTGTAAATAAAAAAGTCATATTCTCAGCCGGGTATAGTGGCACATGCCTTTAATCCCAGCATGCGGGATGCAGAGCTAGGAGGATCACCTGGATTTTGAGGCCACCCTGAGGCTACAGAGTGAATTCCATGACAGCCTGGACCAGAGTGAGACCCAACCTAGACAATCCAAAAAAAAAAAGTCATATTCTCCCAGATAAAATTTTATTAAAGAACAGAAATTTTCCAAGTGACTCTTGAGATGTAGCCTAGCTTTTAGTCTTGAAGAACAAAGATTAAAGCAATAAAAACAAGGACAGAGGTTTTCTGGTGCATGCCTTGCATCCCAGCACTGGAAACACTGAGGCAGGAGGATCTTCATGAGTTTGAGGTCAGCCTGGGCTACAGAGTGAGGTCAAGACATCCTACACTAGAGTAAGGCACTGACTCAAAGGAGAAAGTGTATTTAATCAATTTTCCCTGCAAAATAGTGACAAGTGGGAATGCAAATGGTGCCAATGAGGCCTTCGTCTCTTCTTTGGAAGGTCTGACTGCATGAAATTTACACCAAGCTCTCCTCACAACCACACACCACTCACTGGAGACAACCAGTGGGTGTCCCCCCACTACTAGCTGTCTACCTCCCTCCCACGAACAAAAAGAAGACAGTACATTTTTAAAGCATAGTGCTTATCACACATCTTTTGAAAATAGCCTGCGCACCTTTCTCAGGAGTCATGGACCAAGGCTGATGATTTTTATACTGTTTTCTAAGTTTACTGAGGGTGATACATTGGTCTGTTATTCCCACGAACAAAAATATAGAGATGTCAGTGCATGCTTCAGAAGAGTGTTCTCAGGATCACTCATTCCTGTGCATATATATTCTCTGCAGTGGATAGGATTACATGGATGAAAAATATTAACGAGGAAGGAAGTACTCCTTGCTGAGCCTACAGTTTATCTTTCCCTTAAAATTAAGGTACTTGCAAGAGGAGCTAGGACATAGTGTACAGTTCAAAGTACAAGTGTTCCTACCACAGCCACTGATGGCGCTTTATTCAATACTTGTCATATTGAAATCTGTGCCCTTTTGTTACGAGAGATAAAGGAAACTAATTGCACAGATTGCAAGCCAAATTCTGTGCTACATCTGACAATGCAATGTACAGGAATGAACTCTGCTTTCAGCTGGCTTGGTATTCATATGTTCTTTTGAGTAAATGCAGGAAACAGAACTGCCCACAAATGGACAAATATGTTACACCATTTCACCTGATATCTGAGAGCCAACTTGGACGCCGTTCTACCCTGAGGGTGCCACTATGCTGGAAGGCTTTCTTTAAAGGGTCCCTAGACCTTCTTTCCTAATGCTTTCAGAACTGATGTAGATGCAAAATCAAATGGCGACTTATTCCCAATGCGCTGGTCCTCTCCACCTGCCTGACCTCGCAACAATTTCAGTCTCAGCAGCAAAGAAACTCTCGGGCTTGTGAGCCCAGTAGAGGCGGGACCACCTGAGACTTCCCATGTCTTCCCTTCACAGAGATGCCACTGCTGCCTCATCTGTCCCTTCTCCCCAGTCTTGAACTGCTTCATCAGAAGGGTGGATGCCTGTCTGCAAGGCTGGGGTGGGATTTACAGAATGATGCCAAGAGTTCTGAAATCCCCTGCCTTTGCAAATTCAGCTTTCCCAAAAGTAAAGGACAACTCAGATTCATAGGGTGAAAACTCCTGCTTTGTCTATCTGGAACATCGTGACAGTTTAACTAGCCTTGTTTATCACTACAGTCCCACCACTTGGTAGAAAACTCATCATACAGTCTATGCTTTTAGTCAAGATCCACTGACAGTGACTGATGAATGAAAGATGTGTACTGATTCCGAGGAAGGAGGTGTTTTCCAGCTCAGAATGTGCAATTAGTTAATTTCTGGGAACAAGGAAATGATGCAATCCCATTGAAAGAAAAGTCACAGAAGCTTTGACCAGGGTCAGATATTCAAAGTGAGCCCATGTTCCATGGGCCTTCTACCAAGGTCCTTGTTTTCCAACTCATTTGGAACCCTGATCTAGAATATATATATGCAAAGTTTTGACTCAAGAAAGGAACAGACTTTAAAAGGATTAGGGGATTTTGAGGAGACAAGGAGAAATTTATCATGTTCTTTTTCTTCCCAGTTAAATCAGGTTAACATTATATGTGTCCATATTTTACCTATTTTCCAATGAAAATAATTCTTTGGAACTACACAACACTTTCAGGATTGACAAAGCTCTGAAGAAACTTGTCTTATATAGCGTGCATGAGAACAGGTGAGAGAGCCAGAGTAGATATCGACAGGCTACATTATACAAACTAGAAAACATTCTCATCAACTTGCTTAACACCATGCAATTAATTAATTTATTAATCTGTATAGAATTATCTCCAAAGAAAGTGAGATGGCTTACAAAAAAATTTAAAAAAATCAAGTCACTGAAACACAAGGACAAGAACATTGGAATAAAGGGTAAGGGTCCATAGTGGATGCCAGTAGAGAACCCTCCTCTCACTCCATTTCATCTCTATTAGGCTGCCACGGAAACTGTGTGATCCACTGGTGATGACTGACAGTTTTGTTGGCATTCAAAAAAATAAAATAAAACACAATGCCAGCCAAAGCAGTAATTTTGACTGCATACAGCATGTTGCCCAGCACCTATTGAAATAATATTCCATGAAACAAAGCACTGAAACATCTAATCCAAACATGAATTCCTGTAGTTATCCTGCTTGGACTAGAAACTTAACCAATCAATAGACAGAGGCCAGTTGAAATGAGCAGAGTCCACAAAGAAAATTGGTCCATGAAATGTCCCAGGCCTGAGATTGTTTTCAGAGATGCATAGAAGTCAGTTTAAAACTTGAAAGGTAGTATCTATTCTGGAATCAGAACAACAGGCAGGCATAATAATAATCATAATGTCAAATGTTAAAATGATATCAACTTATATATTCACTGACCCAAGAACTGCTATAAGTACACACTGAAATCTCATAACAACATTGTGAAGTAGAAACTATTATTATCCCCCTGCCATGGAGGAAGAAAATGAGACACTGTGAGATTAAAACGTTATTTAAGGTCACACAGGTAATGACGCTTGAATCTAGTATAGTAACAGAGACTGAGTATCCTGCTAGGCACAGAAAGCAAAATCCATTAGATATTTACTCAGATGAACTACGTGTTTATGCATTTTCTGATCCTTCCTATTATCTTTTCCTTATATTTTCTGTTCTTATCATTTCAAATTAACATTTCACTAGTAGATACTCAGGAAGCTAAAGATACCACTAAATTTAGAAAGTTCTTTAAGTTTCCTCAAGGGTAGGAAGACTTCTGTTTTCCTTAAGTGATTTTCTTCTTTCTTAGTGTTCATTGCAGTGATTCTTATAATCTTTTACAGATTGCAAATCAGTTACTCACAGGTAGATGGTTCATCCTGGTGCTGCCATGGAAATTTAGATCAATGCTAAGCCAGGCCCCCACTTCTACATTTTCTTGATAAGAAGGGGTGTATGCTAATCCTTGTCAAACACTCTCAGCAACTGTCATGGCTAATCTCACCCAGGGAGCCATATATTCAGGAATGTGAGCAACTAATTTTCTCACATTATTTAACATTTCAGTTCTGCACAGTAACAGTTTGATTAAACTTCAAGGGGAAAGGTCAATAGCAAAACTACACATAATCTCTAGAGCATTCATTGAAAAAAAAAAAAAGATTCACTGATGTCAAGCAGAAGAATGATGTAATGCACTGTGAAAGGTATATTTCCCTGGGTAATCACTAGTGGTCTACAAGGTAAGTAAACATCTTTTTTTGTATTATGTAGAAATTTTTGTATGCACATCATGTGTTGCTACCATTTCTGCCTCCTTGCCCCCATTCCACTGAGGCTCTCCTCAGTGGGATTGTTCATATTCACCATGGGGCTGTGGGTTATGAGAGCAGCAGTCAGTGTGGGTGGCAGGGGGACGATGCTCTGAATGTTCATGCCTATGGGACAGTCTTCTGTACACCTGTCAATGAGGTAGGTAATTCCATAAGTGCTATTTCATTTACTTCTCACAATCATTCTATAAATGTGGTGGTGAGTTTTTAACAAGATAAGGCAATTAAGGCCCAATGAGATGAAATCATATACTGTAAATGGGATACTTAGCAAGCAACCCTCCAAGCTAGCACCTCCTGAGTGTGTCTAGATCTCTCCTTACAACTGGGCTGAGACTGTATCTTGAGCTTATTTGCCATCTACCATCTTGATTCTATGCAGGACATAAATGGGGCCAATGAAAAGAACTTGCAAGGGACCAAATTTGCGTTCATTTTGGTATAGCCATTTCTAACAGTCCAGAAGCAGATGGCATAGACTTATCTTGGGATGTAATCCATGTACTGATACTGGAAGTGTTCCCAGAGAGGTAGTAGTAGTAGCATTGGGCAAAGAGACCTGTTTCAGTGCTTGCTAGATGTTGTAGAAGGGACTCTGGAGTTTACTGTATGATTGGATCGCGTCATCAAAGACCCTACACAACAACTACCACAGAAACCTGTTCATCCAAAGCCGGGTATGTGTAGCAAGCTAAACAAGAGAAAGTATCCTCTGACAGTGTCAGTAACAGCTGAAAAGAGAAGAATTATTGAAGTATTTCTAGGGTTTAGAGTTGGTAACTGGTCATATGATAGTTTCAGGACAGAAGTTTTTTAAAGTATGACTCTTAGAAATTCTAGTCTGTATTTTGAATGAGGTGAGTTGCTGGAAGTCAGTGGTCTTATCTTTGGGACACATGACCCATAGAGATTGACTGTTAAAATAGTGTGAGTTAAAAAAACGCTAAAACGCAAAGAACTTCCAGAGACCTGAGAGCTAAGGAGACATGATGACTAAATAGAATGAACCATTTTGGATTGAATCCTGAAAAACGAACAAGGCAATTGGAAATTTGGTAAAATCTGAGAAGAAAAGAAAAAAAAGAAAAGAAAAAGCTTTGACAGTAATGTTCTCAACTTAGTATTGACAAATACTAATACACATACTATAAAAGATATTAACTTTAAAGAAAACTGAGTAAGTTAAAGGTATAGAGGAACTAATTGTATTATTTTTACCACTTTTTAATGAATAAGATAATATTAAAACTTTTAGTTACTTTTTTAAAATTGAGGTTCATTTGCTCTGCCCTTCATGGTTTGCTTCAATTGATCTATTTTGTCGTAGTTTGATGTGTATTCTAATGTGTGGTTGTTTAATTTCTTACCTTGATCTGGAAAGCACCTCAGAGCTGATCTAGTCAAACTGTGTTTCTATTTAATATATCTATATGGAAATAAGTGGTGAGATTTTGTTGGGTTGTAGCAGTTATATCAATCTTTATCTCATTATATTTGCTCTAATTTTTAATAAAAATTATTTATTTACAAGGAGAGACAGAGAGAGAGAGAGAGAGAGAGAGAGAGAGATGTAGTAGTGCACCAGGACCTCTAGCCAATGCAAATGACACAACATGCATGTGCCATTTTGTGCATCCAGCTTTGCCTGGGTACTAGGGAATCGAACCTGGGTTGTTAGGCTTTTCAGGCAAGGTGATAACTTCTGAATCATCTCTCATTTTAAATTTAGAGCCACTGTTGTGGTTTCTGTACATTTCAGCTCCTTTTTTCACCTACATGGCAGCATACTATTGGGTTGCTATGTAAAATTCAAATTACAGCCAGGCGTGGTGGCGGCACGCCTTTAATCCCAGCACTTGGGAGGCAGAGGTAGGAGGATTGCTGCAGAGTTCAGGCCACCCTGAGACTACATAGTTAATTCCAGGTCAGCCTGGACCAGAGTGAGACCCTACCTCGCAAAAAAAAAATTCCAAATTACCAGTCCCAATCCAGGCTAAAGGTTACTGTTAGGTTGGGATGGGCTCCCAAAATAAGTCACCATGGATTGGGGAGACAGTGGAAGGAGATCAGCATGAGTTCTATGCCAGCCTGAGACTACCTAGTGAACACCAGTCAGCCTGGGCTAGATCGAGACCTTATCGGGAAAAATAAGAGTCTTTCTCAATCTCTAGCCCTCATTTTACCTTTTTTTTTCTTCAGGTAGGGTATCAGTCTAGCTAAGGTTGACCTGGAGTGATATGTAGTCACAGGGTGACCTCTACAGTGATCCTCCCTGCCTCTGCCTCCATAGTGCTGGGATTAAAAGTGTGTGTCACCATGCCAGGCTTTTTGTTTGTTTGTTTTGTTTTTGTTTATTTGTATGTTTTATTTGGTTTTTTGAGGTAGGGTCTCACTGTAGTTCAGGCTGAACTGGAATTCACTATGTAGTCTCAGGGTGGCCTTGAACTCACGGTATTCCTCCTATCTTTCCTTCCCAAATGCTGGGATTAAGCGTGCACCACCAGGCCAGGCTTTTATTTATTTTTATTTATTTATAGAACCAGAGTCCCTTGGCTTTCCAGGCAAGTGGCTTAACCACTAAGCCATGTCTCCATCTCTGGATTAATTTTTACCTTCTTGGTTTTTCTAGGTAGGGTCTTACTCTAGCTCAGGACGACTTGGAATTCACTATGTAGTCTCAGGGTGGCCTAGAACTCACAGCAATCATCCAACCTCTGCCTCCTGAGTGCAGGGATTCAAGTTGTGCATCAACACACCTGGCATTCCAGCTCTTTTTTTAAGTTATTTTATTTTTGTTTATTTATTTAAGAGACAGGAATATAGAGATAAGTGAAAATTATTTTACCCACTATCTACTTCTGTTTTCAGATGTACTGTAATATTATCTTCAGATGTATGGTTAAACTGTGTGTGTCAGCACACACTTGTAATCAATCATTCCGGAGGCTGATGCGGGAAGAGTGTTTGAGACTATCCTGGGATACAGAGCAAGACCTACTCTAAATAAATAATAAACAAACCAACGTAGAAGTGAAGTGTGGTTTCTGTTGTAGTTTCAATGGGAACTGTCCCCCCCACAGGCTCAAGTGTTTGAACATGATGTCCACCAGGTGGTGCTGTTTTGGTGGTTTGGAACCTTTGGCACTGTGGCCTAGCTGGAGGAAGGTGGAGAATGGGACTTGGAAAGTAGTACCACCTCTGGTTCTGACCCAAGCTCTCAGCAGGGTCAAGAACCTGCTGTCATGGATGTGTTAGAGCTTTCAAGAAAGTTTGAGAGAGCAGTTAAGGTGTTTGCCTGCAAAGCCTAGGAACCCCAGTTCAGTTGCCCAGTTCCATGTAAGCCAGATGCACAAGGGGGCACATGTGTCTTGGGTGTATTTGCAGTGCCTGGAGGCCCTGCTGTGCCTGTTCTCCTTTCTCTCTGCCTCTTCCTCTCTCTGACTCTCTCTCTCTCTCTCTCAAGTAAATAAATAAATAAAATATTTTTAAAACACCACCTGACTGTCAAAGAGGATGTTAGGTCAGACACACAGGTGAACATTGCAGGATTAATATTAGTTCTAGAAAGTTCGACTTTGAATCTGACCATACCATCTCTCCACAATCAAGTTCTATCCTCAAATGTAGGTGTGGCTGTCTTTTGGGAACTTTGGTTCACAAAGGCAAGGGAGTTAAAACAGGCATCTGGGGGTGGGAAAGATGGCTCATGGATAAGCCTTTGACTGTGAAGCCTAAGAACCCCAGTTCGAGGCTCGATTCCCCAGGACCCAAGAAAGCCAGATACACAAGTTGGTGCATGCATCTAGAGTTCGTTTGCAGTGGCTGAGACCTGGTGCATGAATCTCTCTCCCTCTCTCCTTCTCTCTGTCGCTCTCATATAAATATTAATTTTAAAATATTAATTTTAAAAAAAGGAAGACTAGGCCCAGAAAAATGGCTCAGCAGTTAAGGCAAGTGCTTGCAAAGCCTAAGAACCTAACTTAGGTCAACTTAAATTCCCTTGTATGCAAGTCAAGTCAGATACATAGCGTGGGACAAGAGAGGAAGTTACAGGTCAGCCTAGGCTGGCCACCAACTCACTGAGATCCTCCTGCTTCTGCCTCCAATATCTACTGAGATTAAAGGTGTGCACCACCGCATTGATCAGATTTTTAAAATATTTTAATTTTTATTTATATATCATTTGTGTGTGTGTGTGTGTGTGTGTGTGTGTGTGAGAGAGAGAGAAAAGAAAGCAGGCAGCTAGGGAGAGAAAATGAGCACATAAGGACCTCCAGCCACTACAAACAAACACCAGAGCAGTGTGCCAACTTTGTGTATCTGATGTTAAGTAACCTTGGGATGGGGTTCAGAACAGGGGCAGAATGATTGCCTAGCCTATCTGGGTTCTGAGTTCCATCCCAAACCGTGAAACAAAACAAAACAAATGAAATGCATGAAACTCAATGCAAAGTTTGAGATTTATCAACTTGTGATTATACAATTATTTGTTTTGTTTTGTTTCTTTCAAGATAAGATTTCACACTAGTCAGGGTGACCTGGAATTCACTATGTAGTCACAGGTTGGCCCCCACACTCATGGTGACCCTCCTACCTCTGCCACCCAAAGGGCTGGGATTAATGGCACTGTGACCTAGCTGGAAGAAGATGGAGAAGCAGACTTGGAAAGTAGTACCCATCTCTGGTTCTGACCCAAGCTCTCAGCAGGTGTCAAGCCCCTGTTGTCATGGATGTGTAGTAGGAGCTGATGCCAGCCTGGAACTCAATGCAATCATCCCATCTCAACATCATAGGTGCTAACAATAATAATTTATCAAAGGAAGGTGGCACCGAGCATGAATCTCCTGTTTCTTTAGGATACAAGGGCACGTCTCTTCCTTGGAAAAAATGGAAGAGATTTATGTGCGCTATTAAGCATCGATAACCTGTGATGGTTCAGCCATTGCATAACCATTTCCCCCTTTATACTCTCTAAGTCTGTACAAAAGTATGATAGGAAGTGAGATTTTAGAGCAACACTCCTATAATTCTAAGCGAGAGACCATAACTCTAAGAGACAGAGTGGGCAAAATAGGCACACTGAATAAAGATGTTCTAATCTGTTGTCAATTTGACTTGCCAATTAAATGTGTTATTAAGTTTTCAGACTACAGCATACAGATGACATTATAAGTCAATTCTTTGGGGCCAGGAATATGGCTGAGTGGGTAAGAGAACTTGTTCTCTAAGCCTGAGACCTGACGTGAAGCCTCAGCAAACATAATAAAAGGTGGGCATGGCCACATACACATATAACCCAGTCCTAAGGACAGTAGAGTCAGGAGAATCACTGCAGTTCATGTCCAGCCAGCCTGGCTCAAAAATAGCAGCTCAGATTCAGTGCAGACCCTGCCTCATGGAAGGAAAATCAGAACACTGACAGAGGAAGACATCAGCATTCTACTCTGCCTCTCCATCTGTGCACACACAAAGTCAATGCATTTGTCCTCCACTATATCAGAGAGAACTTCCGCCCCTCCTCCAGAAGAAACTTTTACCATTCATTCTTAACCTGCTGCATTTGAAAACATGTATTCTTTGTATTAACAGAAGTTCCCCTTGATCCACACAAGAAAAAAAATCATGGCACAGATTTCATAAAGGAAAGCATACCCTTTAAGGTTTACAAATATCCACTGTATTATCATAATAAGCACCTAGCTATTTGGAAGTCATCAGTCAACTGAAGTGGCTTCCAGACATAATGAATTCTCAGCTGTCAACTCTCAAGTGCATTTGGAAGGAAAGGCATGAAAAACAGAAGGGAAGAAATGATAGGGGAACATTCCACTGAAAAAGTTGAGACCTGGGTGCTACAAATGATCTCCTCTCACATGCAGAATAACCGGGGACACATAACAGTGATTCCACAAAATCTTTCCATACATTTCTAACTCTTTGTTAATGATAAAAGGGACTGTAAAGCCGGGCGTGGTGGCACATGCCTTTAATCCCAGAACTTGGGAGGCAGAGGTAGGAGGATCACCGTGAGTTCAGAGGCACCCTGAGAATACAGAGTGAATTCCAGGTCAGCCTGGGCTAGAATGAGACCCTATCTCGAAAAACCAAAAAAAAAAAAAAAAAAAAAAAGGACTGTAGTAAGGCCTTTTGTACGTGATTTACAAAATGGCTGTGAAGATGGAATAAGAAAATGCATGTATAAAATGTTACACATGGCTGCAAAGCACAGCAGTGGTCAATGCCTACAAATCCTAAGGAAGCAGGTTTGACTCCTCATAACACACATAAGTCAGATGCACGTGCACATGGTGGTGCATGCATTTGCAGTAGCTACAGGCCCTGGTACATCCATATTCTCTCTCTCATAATAAATAAAATAGTGAATAAATAAATAACATTTTTCTTTAAAAAAAGTCCTACATTGGGCTGGGGATTTAGCTCCATTGGTAGAGGTCCTGTATTGTATGCTTAAACCTTTGGGTTTAACCCACAGCACTGTCTAGGTGCAATTTATTTTATTTTATTTTTTAATTATTATTTTTTATTGACTTTTAATCTTCCCACAGCATTGTCTAAAAGCAGGTGTGGTGGTGTATGCATAAAATCCCAACCATTGGGAGGTGGACTGAGGAGGATCAGAAGTTCAAGGACATCCTTTGCTACATAGTTAATTCAAGGTCAGCCTAGACTAGAGGAGACACTATCTCAAAAAAAATTCTTAAAAATACACAGCTACCAGCCGGATGTGGTGGTGCACACTTTTAATCCCAGCACTTGGGAGGCAGAGGTAAGAAGATCTTTGTAAGTTCAAGGCCACCCTGAGATTACAGCATGAATTCCAGGTCAGCCTGAGCTAGAGTGAGACCTTACATTGAAAAACAACAACAAAATATATACATACATACATATATATACATGTAGTCTCAGGGTGGCCTTGAATTCACAATGATCCTCCTGCCTTTTCCCCCTGCGTGCTGGGATTAAAGGCATACATCAAAATAACCAGATAAAAAGTGTATTTTTTATTTGCATGCAAAGAGATACAGAGACAGAGAAGGAGAGAGAGTGAATGGGAGTGCCAGGGCCTTCAGCCACTGCAAATGAACTCCAAATGCCTGTGCCATTTGGGTACTGGGTAATCGAACCTAGGTTGTTAGGCTTTGCAGGCAAGCACATTAACCACTGAGCCATTTCTTCAGCCTATAGATATTCTTTTTTGCAGTACCAGGGAGTCCAGGGTGTTGCATGCGTCAGGCAAGTCCTTTCCACTGAACTATGCCACCCACCCAGTTCCCAGTGCCCTAATAATTGCTAGAGAAACTTCTAAATACAAATATGATTGATACATCATCTTTAACAATTCCTTACTGCCCAGAAAACATCCACTGTAAGGCTTAAATTACTGAGACCTGGCAATGTTAGGGAGATCCCAGGCTGTGTCTATAAGGATAGTAATAAGCTACTACATGGCATTGTGTGTGGTTTTGTTTTGTTGTTTTTTAATTTTATTTCCAAAGTAGGGTTCACTGTAGCCCAGATGGTTCTGGAACATACTATGTAGCTCCATACTGGACTTGAACTCACAGTTATCCTCCCACTTCAACCTCTGAGTGCTGGCATTAAGGTGAGACACCACATCTGACTGCCATACTGTTTTTATTTTAAATATGGAACCCCGACTCTCTCTGATAAATTATATAATTTTGTTGTTTTGTTTTTAAAAATTTTTTATTAATTTATTTATTTTTGGAGAGACACACAGAGAGACAGACAGACAGAGAGGTAGGGGAGACAGATAGAGATGGGCGCACCAGCAGTCTCAGCTGCTGTGAACAGAAATCAGATGTGTGCGCCCCTTGTGGGCAAGGGCAGCATTGTGCCCCTGCATCACTTTGCATCTGGCTAAACGTGGGACCTGGAGACTGGAACCACTGGAGATTGGGGCCCAGCATTCTTATGCTTAGCAGGCAGGCGCCTTAACCACTAAGCCATCTCTCCAGCCCTTGTTGTTTTGTTTTAAGGAAGGGTCTCACTGTGGCCCAGGCTGACCTAGAATCCTGGGTATTCCCAGGCTGGCCTTGAACCTATGGTGATCCTCCTACCTCTGACTCCCAAGTGATTAAAGGCATGCGCTACCATGCCTGGCTGATAAATAAACTAAAAAAATTTAATATGGTATGCTTTGCAATTTCCATGTCATCCTTGTGCATGGGGCCATTCTAATCTTCTGTGTATCATCCCAATTTTAGTCTACGTGCTCTGAAGAGAGTGAGCACTCTCTTACTATTTTTTGGAGAGTGACCAGAGAGAGACAGAGAGAGGAGAGGAAGACACATAGAGAATGGGTATGCCAGCAGCCTCTCAGCCACTGCAAATGAACTCCAGATGTGTGCGTCCCCTTGTGCATCTGGCTTACATGGGTCCTGGCGAGTTGAACCTGGGTCCTTTAGATTTGCAGGCAAATGCCTTAACCACTGAGCCATCTCTCAAGCCCTCACCCCCTTTTTAACCTACGTCGCGTGATAAAATTGGATTGCAAGAAGAAAGTTCCAAATGACAAGGCCCAATGCAGGCTAAGGTTATTATTATGTCTGGACAGGCTTCCAGAATGGGGTCACCATGGATTGGGAGACAGTGGAAGCAGGATCACCATGAGTTCCATGCCAGTCTGAGACTACCTAGTGAATTCCAGATGAAGCTGAGCTAGAGGGAGAATTTACCATGAAAAAATAAGAATACCGCTCCCTCTCTCTCTCTCTGGCCCTCAATCTCTCTCTCAATCTCTAGCCCACATTTTACTCTTTTTTTTTGAGACAGGGTCTCATGCTAGCTCAGGGAGGAAGGAAGAAAGAAAGGAAGGAAGGAATCAAGAAGGAAGGAAAGGAGGAAGGGAGGGATGAAAGCAGAGAGGGAGGGAGGGAGAGAGAGAGACATAAAAAGAAAGAAAGAAAGAAAGAAAGAAAGAAAGAAAGAAAGAAAGAAAGAAAGAAAAAAAGAAAAGAGCTGGGCGTGGTGGGCATGCCTTTAATCCCAGCACTCGGGAGGCAGAGGTAAAAGGATTGCCGTGAGTTAAGGCCACCCTGAGACTACACAGTGAATTCCAGATCAGCCTGAGCTAGAGTGAGACCCTACCATGGAAAACAAAATAATAATAATGATAATAATAATGATAATTAAAAATGAAATGACATAGCCGGGCGTGGTGGCGCATGCCTTTAATCCCAGCACTCGGGAGGCAGAGGTAGGAGGATCGCCGTGAGTTCAAGGCCATCCTGAGACTACATAGTGAATTCCAGGTCAGCCTGGGCCAGAGTGAGACCCCACCTCGAAAAAAAAAAAAAAGAAATGACATGAATGAATGGTGTTGTCAAGAATGCTGGCAGTGAACAGGGTTTGAGATAGAGAGTGATGAATGGCCCAGGCTGACCTGGAATTCATTATGTAGTCTCAGGGTGGCCTTGAACTCATGCCAATCTTCCTATCTCTGCCTCCCGAGTGCTGGGATGATAGGCGTGCCCCACCACGCCTGGCTTGGATTCTTGAATTTTTATGTCCTGGAGTAAAGTGACCAATCCTTCATAAGGATTCCTAGATGGTGACAATGGCACCTTTGAAGTCTCTGAACAGACAGATGCTCCACACGGAGTTGTGTGGTACCTGAAGAAGCATGTGGGCTACTTCAGATCAAAGAATCAGGTAGTGACCTGTTACCTGACCAGAAATCAACAGTGATACAC
>JAEOAD010002250.1:0-34060 GCA_036365145.1 Orientallactaga sibirica
TGGGCCAGAAGTCCAATCAGAAAGTGGTTGGTTACCCCCATAAGTCATGTCAGTGGGTACATCTTACTTAGCTTATCAGTTGTGGACCAATGCAGAATCTCCCGCAGGAGACTGTATAGCACTATCAAAGCTAGCCAGCAGGGAGGAAGTTTTCCTTCTGTTCCAGCTTGATTTCTCTATGTTCGGCAACCACAGTGTGTGGTATATTCAGCAACAGGGACTTACCATCTAGTTTTGGTGGGCAACCAAGAGCAGTGACAATGTCCTGCATTGTTTTAGCAGATTCTTTGGCCTCCCAGACCAGCAACTCATAAGGAGATATCTCTCTCCTTTGGCTTTTATTATTCTTATGTTACTGCTTCTTCACATTTAACTTAATTTATTTTCTCTCCATAAATAACACTAATGAGTTTAGTCAGTCTGTCAGTCTCTCTCTCTCCTTCCTCCCTCCCCTTCTTCCTTCCTTCCTTCCTTTTTTTCTTCAAGGTAGGGTCTCACTCTATCTCAGGCTGAACTGGAATTCACCACTGTAGTCTCAGGGTGGCCTCAGACTCACAGTGATCCTTCCACCTCTGCCTCCCAAGTGCTGGGATTAAAATTCAAGGCATGTGCCACCACACCTGACTGAGTTTAGTGTTTCTTATTTGTCACAACACGATAGGGAGGATAAGTGAAAAAATAGTATTAAAATGTAACCTTGGGGGCTGAGAGATGACTTAGAGGTTAAGGCACTTGCCTGCAAAGCCTGAGGACCTGGATTTGATTTCCCAGTACTCACATAAAGCCAGATAGATGTACAAAGTGGCACATGCATCTGGAGTTCATTTGCATTGGCTAGAGGTGCTGTTGTGCCCATATTCATTCATTCATTATCTCTTTCTCAAATAAATAAAAATTTTTAAAAATATTGCCTTGGTAGATGTAGTTCAAGTTGTAATTTTTTATTTCTATTTCAGAGTATAAGCAAGAGTTATCTATAAGTTTCATCTGAGTGTAACTTATATATTGAAAAAATAAGAATGGAGCTGGAGAGGTGATTCAGCGGTTAAATGCACTTGTTTGCAAAGCCTGCTGGCTCCAGTTTGATTCTTCAGTACCCATGTACTGGAAACTGAGGCAAGTTCAGGTTTCAAGTTTCCAGGGCCAACCTGAGCTGTTACTACCCAAGAAAAAGTCACATTAAGGCAATGGCTCAGTGGTAAAGTGCTTGCCACTCAAGCTGATACCTTTCGATCCCAAGGCCCCACATAACAACCTAAAGCCATAATTGGCTTTTTATAATCCCAGCTCACCTATGATAAGATGGGAAATGGAGACAGAAGAACATCCAGAAAGCTCTTGATGAGAGACTGAGAATCCAGTGTGAGAAACCCCTCCATTTGATGGCCAGGAGAGGAACAACCTGAAAATTTTCTCTGACCTCCACACATGAACACATCCACAAAATTAAGCAGTAAACATCGTTCTTGTTATAAGGAGTGAAGGCCTAGAATATTCTTGGGTTTATTTGCCTATTAGATGCTGTGATACAATTATGGAATTTTCCTTTACTTCATAATTGTGAAGAGTTAACCACCTAAGTTCCAGGTTTTGCATGTGTGTACATCCCATGTGCATGTGGGTACACATGCATGTGGAGGTCAGAGGTTGATGCTGGATATCTATCTGCCTCAACCTCGTTTGTTTTTTGTTTTTGTTTTTGAGGTAGGGTCTTGCTCTAGCCAGGCTGACCTGGAATTTACTTTGTAGTCTCAGGGTGACCTCAAATTTAGGCGATCCTCCTACCTCTCTGCCTCCCAAGTGCTGGGATTAAAGGTGTGTGCCATCACTCCCAGCTTCTCTGTTTTTGAGGTAGTGCTTCTCACTTGAACTTAGAGCTTGCAGATTCAACTAGTTTAGTTAGCTTGCCTGGGAGATTCTCTTCTCTCTACCTCCTAATTGCTTGTGTTACAGGCAGGTCCCCACACCCACCTGGCATTTTTGTGGGTCCTAGGGATCTGAACTCTGGTCCTCACACTTGCTCAACAAGCCACTGAGCTATCTCCCAAGCCTGAGTTCAAATTTTTTAATGTTAGAAGAAGAAATTGAGCAAGTTGTTTTGTCTGTTTCCCTTAGTGATTTATCAAATCAGTTAAGAAAAAAGAGAAAATAGGGCTGGACAGATGGCTTAGCAGTTAAAGCACTTGCCTGCAAAGCCTAAGATCCCGGGTTCAATTTCCCAGTATGCACATGGTGACAGATGCATCTGGAGTTCATTTAGTGGCTAGAGACCCTGGCATGCCCAGTCTCTCCCTTTTGCCCTCCCACCCCCAATAAATTTTTAAGAAGAGAAAATAGAAGTCCAACACCAGAGTTTAGCAAAAGATATTTTAGGTCTGGGGAGATGGCACAGTGGTTAAAAACACTTGCAAACTGGGCATGGTGGCGTCTTTAGTCCCAGTTGAGGTGGGAGGATTGCCTTGAGTTGAAGGCCAATCTGGGACTACTGAGTGATTTCCAGGTCAGCCTGGGCTAGAGTGAGACCCTGCCTGGGATGGGGAGGGCCTGGGGTGGAGGGGAGGAAATGGAGGGAAAAAACACTTGTTTTGCAAGCCTGATAACCATAGTTCAGATTCCCCAGAATCAGTGTAAAACTGTAATCCCAATGGGCTCATGACAGTGGGAGATGGAATCAGGAGACTCCCAAAGATTATAGGCCAGCCAGTCTGATGTTCATAGTAGCAAACAAGGAAGACCCTGTCTTAACCTAGATGGAAGGGCATCCCGGGGTTGTCCTCAGATCTTAATGTGTGCCATGGCATGCGTGTGCCCTATGCATGCACGCACATTCATCCTTATTTACTTTATTTATTTATTTATTTATTTTTGGTTTTTTGAGGTAGGGTGTCACTCTGTCTCAGGCTGATCTGGAATTCACTATGTAGTATCAGGGTGGCCTCGAACTCATGGTGATCCTCCTACCTCTGCCTCCCGAGTGCTGGGATTAAAGGCATGCGCCACCACGCCCGGCCTTATTTTTTATTTTTATTTGCTCTTTTGTCCAGGCTGGTCTCAAATTTCTGGGCTCAAAAGATCCTCTAGAGCCAGCATTCTGAGTATTGGGACTATAAGCACATACCACTCTGTCCAGCTGCATTTATTATAGGCACCACTAAGCATCTTAGCTAACCAGTCAGATCAGCTGCATTTGTATATTTCAGTATTGTACTCTCCATTTGTTTTCTCAATTTGTGTGCTCTTATATATTTATATTTGTTATGTGTATGTGTGCATCTATGTGGTAGCCAAAGATTGATAATGGATGGGTGTCTTCCTCAGTTGCTCACTGCTGTATTTTTTAAGGCATTGGTTTCTTTTTAAAAAATATGTGTATGTGTGTACACACACCACGGTCTCTTATTGCTGCAAATAGATGCCTGTACTGTCTGGCTTACATGGATAGCAGGGGAATTGAACCTAGGCCAGCAAGCTTTACAAGCAATCACCTTTAACCACTGAGCCAGCCCCTCTCCATCTTAATTTTTTTTTTCAAGGTAGGGTCTCGCTCTAGCTCAGGCTGACCTGGAATTCACTATGTAGTCTCAAGGTGGCTTTGAACTCACAGTGATCCTCTTATCTCTGCCTCCTGAGTGCTGGGATTAAAGGTGTACACCACCAGGCCCAGCTCTCCATCTTAATTTTTTTTTTTTTTGGTTTTTCGAGGCAGGGTCTCTCTCTGGCCCAGGCTGACCTGGAATTAGCTGAAGAGTCTCAGGAGAGGCCTCCTCTCTCAATCCTCCTACCTCTGCCTCCCGAGTGCTGGGATTAAAGACACGCCACACGCCAGGCTCCATCTTAATTTTTGAGACAAGGTCTCACCGAACAGAAAATCCAGCTCCAATTCAGCACCAGGTAGCTAGCCAGAATTTCTTTGTTTAAAGAATCTCCAGGCTGGGCTGGAGAGATCCCAGCACAGTTGCAGGCGAGCTTATCATGCCAGCTTTTATGTGAGTGTTGGGAATTAAACTAAGGTTCTTTTACCCACTGAGCCATCTATGCAAATAAGTAAAAATATTTTTAAAAAGTAGACAGGTGTGGTTTTTACAGTCTTTAATTCAGCACTCAGGAGGCAGAGGTAGGAGGATCACCATAAGTTCAAGGCCACCCTGAGACTACATAGTGAATCTTCAGGCTGAAGAGTTGGGAGACCTCCTCCTCATCTGTTGTTCCATACCTTCCTCGATTGCCTTTACTTCCTTCCAAGACACGGACATTGAAGAAGCAGGTTGAGAACCCTCCCCACAAAATTTTTCCAATTCAGCGCCAGGTAGAATCAAAATAGAATTTCTTTGTTTAAAGAACCAAGAGGCTGGGCTGGAAAGATGGCTCATCAGTTAAGGCGCTTGTGCACGTAAGCCAGCTGCACATGGAGTAATGTGGCATCTGCCTATTCCCTCTTGCAAATAAGTAAAAATATTTTTAAAAAGTAGACGGGAGGTTAGCATCCCAGCACTTTTTCCCTCGGGAGGCAGAGGTAGGAGGATCACCATGAGTTGCAAATAAGCCAAAAATATTTACATTCCAGGTCAGCCTGGGTGGTGAGACCCTTAATCCCAACATTCCAGGAGAATCATTAGTTAATTCAGGTCAACCTCTTGCTCTACCTTGGAAGTCCTAACATTTAATTCCAGGCAGAGGGGGAGACCCTCACCATCAAGTTCAAGGCCACCCCCAAAGACTAATTAAAAAAAGGCTACAGTGAGTTCTCATTTCCATGCCCCCCTTCTTTTTTTAATGGTGATGGGCATCTGTTTCCTCATTGGCCCTTTTGTAATGTGGCATCTGTTTCCCTTGGCACTTTGCTCCTACATTGCCAGCGCAGGTGGCCTGCCCTCCCAACATTCCAGGAGCATCATTTTCTCAACGTCTTGCTCCTAAGTCGTTAACATTTTTCCAGCTTTTGGGGGGTAGGTTGCAGGGGGGAGACAAAACTTCAGTGAGTCTGATAGGTGGAAAAGCATGAATACTGCATGGGGTGGGGGAGAAGCCAGTAGGTTTTTGCCCTGTTATAACCACATCTCATTTAAAATAATGACTGTGAAATGGTAATATATTTGTTAGTTTCCTCTGGGTAAGGCCAACACCTGACATTTAATAAATTTAACCTTAGTTATTATAATTTGCTCACATCCTATCTTCCCATTATTGACTGGACCTTTCTCATCAGGGTTCATTAGAAGTACACAGGCCTCCAGTGGGTCCCCAGCACTGCCTCGAAAGCAAAGAGACAAGTCACCTAGCAGCCTCTTGGAAGACGCCAAAGAGACATGCTTCACCAGGGATAGGAAGGGTGGCTTCTTTAGCTCCTTCATGAAAAAGAGAAATGCTCCCACACCTCCCAAACGCAGCAGCTCCTTTCGAGAAATGGAGAATCAGCCCCACAAGAAATACGAACTCACGGGTAACTTCTCATCTGTTGCTTCTCTCCAGCATGCTGATGGGTTCTCTTTTGCTCCTGGCCAACAAGAGGCGAATCTGGTGCCACCCAAGTGCTATGATGACAGTGGTGGGGGTGGGGGCAGTGGCACTGCTGGGAGTGGGTGGTCTGGGATTACAGGCTTCTTTACTCCTCGCTTAATCAAAAAGACACTGGGATTACGAGCAGGTAAACCCACAGCCAGTGATGACACTTCCAAGCCTTTCCCAAGGTCAAACTCTACATCTTCCATGTCCTCAGGGCTTCCAGAGCAGGATAGGATGGCAATGACCCTTCCCAGGAACTGCCAGAGGTCCAAACTTCAGCTGGAAAGGACAGTGTCCACCTCTTCTCAGCCAGAAGAGAATGTGGACAGGGCCAATGACATGCTTCCAAAAAAGTCAGAGGAAGGTGCTGCTCCAACTAGGGAGAGACCAAAAGCCAAACTATTGCCCAGAGGAGCCACAGCTCTTCCCCTGAGAGTCCCCTCTGGGGATCCAGCCATTACGGAGAATGACTCTCTAGTGGTGGGGGTAGCTGGAGTGGTGGGGCACGACTTGGGGTTGCTGGGGTCGCAGAGGATGGAGAGCAGCCAGGCTGGTCTTCTCCAGCCAAAGCTGTAGCTGTCCTCCCAACCACTCACAACCACAAAGTGCCAGTCCTTATCTCACCTACTCTGAAACACACTCCAGCTGACGTGCAGCTCATTGGCACAGACTCTCAGGGGAATAAATTCAAGCTCTTATCTGAGCATCAGGTCACATCCTCTGGAGATAAGGACCGACCCTGACGGGTAAAACCAAAGTGTGCCCCACCCCCACCACCAGTGATGAGACTACTACAGCATCCATCTTCATGCTCAGACCCTGAGGAAGAGCCGCCTGCAGGACAGTCCAATTCAGAAGTGCAGGAGGGAGGGAAAAAGGCAGCTCCAGGGCCAGTGCCCAGTAGTGGGAAACCTGGGAGGCCACTGATGCCTCCACCTCAAGTGCCTCTGCCCACATCTTCCATCTCGCCAGCCAAAATGGCCAATGGCACAGCAGGTACTAAAGTGGCTCTGAGAAAAACAAAACAGGCAGCTGAGAAAATCTCAGCAGACAAAATCAGCAAAGAGGCCCTGCTGGAATGTGCTGACCTACTGTGCAGTGCAATCACGGAACCTGTTCCCAATAGCCAACTAGTGGACACTGGACACCAGCTGCTTGACTACTGCTCAGGCTACGTGGACTGCATCCCTCAGACCCGCAACAAATTTGCCTTCCGAGAGGCCGTGAGCAAACTGGAACTCAGCCTACAGGAGCTACAGGTGTCTTCAGCAGCTGCTGGTGTGCCTGGGGCAAACCCTGTCCTTAATAACTTATTATCATGTGTACAGGAAATCAGTGATGTGGTACAGAGGTAGCCACTGTCAGCCTAGTGGGAACATGCACACATTTCTGAGGGGTGAGGGAAAGGGACTTGTTTTCCTGTGTTCTTGTTTTCAAAACATGAAAGACTGATAACTTGAGTGTGTTTATGTGAAGTACCTCAGATCCCTGAGTTCTCACGTTTACAGGTTCATCTCAAAATAGCAAAAAGCAGACCACGTAAGCATAGGAGAGGTAAATTCAGTGGGGCAAGGCAATAATGGACAAGTTGGAAACTACACTGGAAAGTAACAGAACATGATGTAAGGTTGTAAAGAAAGAAACACAGCCCATCCCTACCTGGAATGATAGGAGGTGCTAGACTGGGCTGGCCATTCTCAGTCATTCCGCACCACAGACAAAGGCTTTGGCCTGGTAGGTTCTGAGGGTGATTATGCTTAAACAGAAGAAAGATCAGTGGGGAATGTACCAGGAGATGTTTTATTTAAGTCTGTTGGAAGTGGCAGTTGGTCATGCTTCCACAGGTTATTGCTGCTGTAGTAAGAACTGCAAATGGAATTGCTAGAATACTAAACTGGGAAATGTGGCCCTTTCTGTCTCTCTTGTGCTGGTTCCCATTGGTGTATTATTGCAAGAAGTAAAGAATGCTGGGAAATTTAGTCAGATTGATACCTCCTGCTTACATTAATTAGCAGTCACTTTCTCAGTCTGTAGTATGTTGTTTCCTAATGGACCAGGCTCATCTTGCTGCTTATTGGTGGCTGTCTGTAAGCTATAGGAATAGGGGTCATCTTAGTGCTTCTCAGATCCTTCCTGGACAGGCTGTCTTTCTTTCTTCTGGCAGCATTTAGGGCATTAACCCACACTGATATTGAAAACAGTGGTCATTTCAGGTTCTCAGAGGAAGTCTTTCTTTATCAGTGTTTCTACATACTGACATTAGCTAAGGACTTGAGCAGCTATATACCTTTGCAAACTAAAATACCAAGGAGATGGTTCTTTGAAACTACATGGCTGTGCTTAGAGACCTGAAACTGAAGGGAAGCCTGCCTGATAGAAATGGCTGTTTGTATGCTTAATGTATGTCAGTCTGAGTGGACAGTAGGGAAAGGCATTCTCTCTCTGGGACTGAATTACTTCCACATTATTCTTAGGTTTTTTTTCTGCTCACTGTCCCCATTCCCTTCATTGTGCTCACCTGCATAATTCATGTTGAGAGTATATTTTATTTATATTGTCATTTCACCTCTATTTTAATGAAAGGAACAGGTCATTTTTGGGGAGCACCAGTTAGATCTTAGAAACATAAAGAGTTAACCTTCAGATACATTTTGTTCCTCTGAAAAATAGGCTTTTCCCTTTCCTACTCCATTCCAATCATTGAAGCTAATGAGGGCAGATGGAAACTAAATCTGATGGCTTAGATTTTATTAGTGCTCTTGGTATCAGGTCTAGTTCCAGTTACTGTTTTGTTCATCTTTTTAAAAAGCTTTATGAATATTCTCTACACTCTTAAAAGAAAACCCAATACAAAAAATATTTTATTTTATTTTCCCAAATGTTTACCCATGTAGGAAGATAGGAATTCAACAGTGAGCAAGGAGTTTTCCTGGCTCTCATCCAACCACTGTCAAGCTACAACTTCCATCTCTCAATCTGTTAATTGAAGGTAATACTGTTTTCTCAAAGGTGTTTTGCAAATAAGTGTACAGCTTCTCCTTTGAGATCCTCTCTAGGAAGCTCTTTAGTACAGTGTTGGGTTGTTTTTCATTCTCTTCTTTGCCAAACAGCAAAAAACAATCAATCCAGAACTGCCAAGCTTACATTAATTGGCCTGGAATGCTAAGGTGGGGGAAACTGTTCGGGGTAGAGTTTGGCATTTTTGACCAGGAAGAACTTTAGTTTTCTTTGAAAAGAAAGGAAATGGGTCATTCCTGCATTCCAGAGGTAGCTCAGATGACTTGGAGAGATAGTCCTGGTGATCTCTCGGAGTGCCCCAGCAGTGCGTAGGGGTCATGGTCACTTCCCTGTAGCAGTTGGAAGAGAACTTGGAGTTAAAAACCAACTATTCTCCTTGCAGCTACTTCCTTACCTGCTCCCCCCATATCATATGTACCCATACACTTACTTTAGCAGTTAGCCTTCTAAAGATGGGAAGGAGGAAGTTAGACTTTAAGTCTTTTATGCTGCTTTTAAGTTTATACATGTCATGGGATGCAAGCTAAGGGATCATCACTATTGCCAACCTTTGTTTGTGTTGAACAAGCTCTCTACTTCCTCCTTAGAGCTCTGAAAATAACCGCTGGAGAAACACTGCTGAGTGTATTTCAGCTCCCTTGCTTTCTCGCAGTCTGAAGGTTTAGGGTTGGGGCTGTGTCTTACTCAGGGCAGCACCTAGTTTTGTCTTGCTTACAGTGGGTGCTCACTAAATTCATAAACTGAATTGATTTCTTCTCAACACTGTCATGAGTAGCATTAACTATTATAGCACACTCCATCCACATAATGCTTGAACTATGTAACTTTCAGGGATTGAGGCCTCAGGGTTCAGGTTAAAGAGGCACTGTCAACTTGCTATAAAGTATAGAGTATAATTTTTCTTCTTGCAAAGGACAGCTTAAATGGAGAAGAAAAGAAAAACTTAAATGAATTAAAAGGCTTGAATCCAGATCAGAGAAATGTGCTTCTGGAAATTGAAAATGTAGTTTAATTTTATGTAGCCTAAAAGCAAGGCAGATATACCAAGGCAGAAGGCCTCTTATAAGATGTCTCCAGTTTCTAAAGTTGTTTTATATATGCATATCTTTAGGTTACACAGCCTAATTCCTTTCCTGTATAGGTAATGTGGTTTCACTTTAGATTTCCTACCTTCAAATGCAGTGTTATGTGTTGAATACATCCTTATTGTACTTAACAGGAAATACTCTCTTGAAGGGGTTTGTGTAAAATTAAAATTGCACATTTTTATGTGGACTCCATATTTTCAGATGTATACATACGTGCATATGCATGTACGTGTATGTGCATACACACACACACATACATATATATATCCTTTAAAAAGGCCCCTTCTTAAAAGATGTGTTTTGCACATGTTCTTGCAGTGAATTGATCTTGGTACTGAGCTGTGAGTTTTGTTATGCAAGAAATTGATTCAGTGTTTTTCAAGTATGTATGACCTCTGTGTAGAGATCATTATAGTAGAGACCTGTTCCCAGCTACATTTAAGTTTTAATTATTTTCTTACAATTCAGTTGAAAGTTGGCTGGTAAACTAGTTTCCAGTAAATAAAACATACCGACTTCGCTAAGTAGCAGCCCATATTTATTTATCTAAAAACACGGAGCTTTTGAGCTTAAAGTATGCAGCATTGTAGGTAGTAGTTTGGAGTTCAAGCCCTAAAGTCGATCTAGAAGGCAAGTCATTTGACCTTTGTGAGCCTCAGTTTCCTCATTGCAAAACAGGGATGATAATAAAACTACCTCAGGGTTGTTGTAAAGATTAAATGAAATACTGTTTATAAGATACTTAGTTCTGGTGCCAAGTGCACAGAGAGCACTCCATATATGCTCACTACTATTATTAACTCCTAATCCAAGAAGGCACAACAATCCCCCAGGACTTTCAAAGAAAAAACTGATAAATTAATCAGAATTCCAATTAGGGTGAGGTCTCAGCCAGTGTGTTTCCTAAGGAGATACCCAGGTTTCAGACACTCAGCACTGTCTAGAAGCTGTCAAAACTTTCTTCTCAAGCCGGGAGTGGTGGCGCATGCCTTTAATCCCAGCACTTGGGAGGCAGAGGTGGGAGGATCGCCGTGAGTTCAGGCCACCCTGAGACTACATAGTTAATTCCAGGTCAGCCTGGGCCAGAGTGAGACTCTACCTCGAAAAACCAAAAAAAAAAAAAAAAAAAAATTTTTTTTCTTCTCTATAGATGAAGAAACCAGAGGAAAATGGTTAAGTAATTTGTCCATTATCTCAGCTAGTGGCAGAGCAGAGCTGAGAATTCAGGAGACCTGATCTTGGGATCTTTCCATCATACCTGCTCCCTTGTGAGATGCTCAAAAAAAAAAAAAAAAATGGCTTCAATATAGACAATCAGTCCATGTACTGCACACTGCTAAAGCACATGCTCCTTACATGTCCTGGCTAGAAGGGCTTTGAATGCTGAGTGATGGCCAAACAAGCATTCTCCCGGTTATAAAAAAAAGTATATAGGGTCATTCCTCTAGACTGACATCAACAACACAAATCTGCACTTTGTGGTTAAAGAATGCCGGCTTGTTTTGTTTGTTTGTTGGTGTTTTTTTTTAAGTCCTACATTCCTTTTTCTTCAAAAAGAAATGTATTGTTCAATGTCATTTTAATGACTAAGATATTATATATGAAAGCACTTTGAGAAAGTATCACATGTAAACTATAAAGTTGTATTGTGAATGTCTGTAGAAGATTAAAACATTTGATTAGATGCTGACTGAGTTAAAGGCTTTCACCTGTGGGGAACATGGCACTTCAGATAATCACCTCTGTGATTTACTACACCTACAGACTTGAAACTGCCAAATCAATGTGTGCAGGTATTACAAATGTTTTGCTAACACTAGTTCACAACTGAATAACTTCAGAAGATAGGGACCAGTTTTTTGGTTTAATTCTCATCTTTACAAAGTAGTAAGATGAAGGTATGGTGACACACACCTACAATCCCAGCAGTAGGGAGGCTGAAGCAGGAGGCCCTCAAGGTTTGAGACAAACTTGAGACTCTATCTCAAAAGAAGAAGCAGGTTGGAGTGATGGCTCAGAGGTTAAGGCGCTTGCTTGCAATGCCTGACGACCTTGGTTTGATTTCCCCAGTACCCATATAACACCAGATATGCAAAGTGGTGCATGCATCTGGAGTTCGTTTGTAGTAGCTATTTGCCCTGGTGCACCCATATTCATTCATTCATTCATTCTCTTCTCTCTCCTTATAAGTAAATAAATAAAATATTTTAAAAAGAAGAAGGGGCACAAAAGTAAAACAAGCTCTTCCAGGGAGAAGGATGCAGGCCTCCTAAACATGTTCACACATGTTCAGCCATTAGTATTATAAATGTGGGAGCCGATTCATTTTCTTTAAAAGGTGTTGACATTGCCTTTCTTTGTGTTTTTCTTCAAGTAGGGTCTCACGCTAGCCCAGGCTGACTTGGAATTCACTATGTACTCTCAGGCTAGCCTCAAACACAGAGATTCTCCTACCTCGGCCTTCTTAGTGCTGGGATTAAAGGTATACACACCACCATGCCTGGCTGTCTTTTTTTTTTTTTTTTTTTTTTTTTTTTTTTTTGAGGCAGGGTCTTACTGTAGCTGAGGCTGACCTGAAACTTTGTAGCCCAGGCTGGTCTCAAATTCACAGTGATCCTCCTACCTCAGCCTGTTGAGTGCTGAGATTAAAAGTTTGGGCCCCCAAGCCTGGCTAACAGTATCATTTTTAAAACCAATGTCCTGTGTGGTTTTGTGGGGAGGGGAGAGATAAGTGATTGTATGCACTTGGGGAGTTTCTAGGCTTTCCTACCAGTTATGAATGACATTAACATTTATAATTTCTATTTTTTCTAAGAAAAGTAGCTGAACTTAATTCACCTATTAGATTATAAAATATTCAAGTAAATTGCAGTGGATACTATTTTTGAGTTACAGTTCCACTTTATCCTGACTTCTCCCATACCTTTCTGGTTTTGCTAGTGATGTCATTGTCATTAGGCTATGCCCCCACAGGAGTTCATAATGGGCTGACAGGGTTATGGATGCTCTTAGTGATCTGTTTTATCATCTTGTCTGCATTAACTAGTTTCTGGATCAGGGGTCCATCTGTATGCCCTCAGCCTCTGACAACCAGTTCTTATGTCTTCAGGTCTCTGGGCTTTCCTGTCCTGAGTTATAGATGCCAGCTGCCTGTGTCTCTTGCCTTAGTTTCTGTCCAGCTGGTAGCTCAGTTCCTTTGAAAAATGCCTGCTTCAGTTTGGGATTTGTGGGCATGAAAAGCACTAGAAAAAGGAGTTCCAAGGATACCTGCACCTTCCATGTGACAGCCCTAGGCAACTGCTGCTAACTAGCCTCCCAGTCAGAGCTGAGTCCTTGGGCTTGTTCTAAAATTTTGCCCACTCTAACATCATTTGAAAACTGGAAAGAGTTTTTCAGCTGTAAGGCTTGAAAGTCTGATGCAAAGCTGGCATTTTGGAGGGACAGTCAGGAGTACTTGGAGTAGCAGTTACAGTTGCCTGCCCTGGACAGAACAGCCACAGTGGCCCAGCTTCCCTGCTGTTACCTGTGCTCCTGTTACTGAGAAATGTGGGTGGGGTTCAGGGCCGGGGCTCAGGCAGCACCCTGCTGCAGTGTCTTTTGTGAGAATTACTGTAATGTCCAGTGGGTGCCTCTCTGCTCTGAGCTGCTGCTTTCCATGCTACTGAGAGTGCTCCATCTCAAGTGTGTGTGAGGTGACAGTTCCTTTCTGACTTTTATTCTATATCCAAAGGCCAGGAAATGAGGAGGGTCTCTACCCTGTGTAACCAGGGCAGAAAGACCCTCTGCTTCTTCCTGGTACATTATCTTGATTCTAAGCTAGTGTGGAGGACAGAGGTCACCCATTGAGAAGTGTGCCTTCACGATGGATTCATGAATCTTATAGGGGAAATTCTTGTCTGCTGGGCTGATTTTGCATGATGCTGAACTAGATCTCATAGAAATGAGCTGCACTGGGGCTCAGAGTGAGACTCTCCTCCCACTTAGCTCCTCATCCTCACAGAGTGCCAGTTGGCAGATTGCTGTACTTTTCTCCATCCTGCTTCATCAGCTGAGGTAAGGAGGCTTTCCCTGTACCCTTCCTTCCTCCATGCACACTTCCTTTGCTCCTGTGTACAATTATAATTTGAAATTCTTCACCCCTCCTAGAAAATCTGTATCCTAAACTTCCCCATTGCTGAGTCACTGAACACATAGCCAAACCTTGTTAACTTGCCAGAGGAGACAAGTAGCACATTGAGTTGGTCTTTAAACTGCCACAATCTAACAAGAAAGTATACAGCCTTGAAAGTACAACCTTGTCCTTAGATCTTACCATCTTCCGGGCAGAATTGTTGTGCTTGTCATCGGTGTTCTGTGAGGTTCTTTGTTCAACATTTGGGGTCCTAAATTACTCCCACGTTACTCAGATGCACCCAGAGTGTGAGGTCACTAAACATGTGTTAGCCCTTTAGGGGATGGTAGAGGTCAACTTTCAAAGGCTTTCTGAAAGGAGGAGAGGAAATTGTATAGCTGGAACTTGCTTAGATTTGCTTCTGAGCTTCAGAATAGGGGTTTCAAATCATGTATTTTGGGACCATAAAGTTTAGTTGGAGAATGGGACCTAATAAAAATGTCACATTGGGCTGGAGGGATGGCTTAGCAGTTAAGGCACTTGCCTGCAAAGCCAAAGGACCCAGGTTGATTCCCCAGGACCCACGTAAGCCACGTGCACAAGGTGGCGCATGTGTCTGGAGTTCATTTGCAGTGGCTGGAGGCCCTGACATACCCATTCTTTCTATCTGCCTCTCTTTGTCTCCTATCTCTCAAATAAATAAATAAATATGTTTTTAAAATGTCACATATGAATACCTAATTTTTAGCAATCAAAAATAGCAGGTAAGCCAAATAAGTGTCTTTTTGATTCTGAAGACTGCACAGTTTTACAGTGCTTTAGGCTCACCAGTGGTAATTCCCCAGAGCCGCTTGGTTCAGTGAAGTACCATCAAGTGAATTGCAAGTGGCAAGGGTGCTGTCAGACAGCTGCTTCCCATAGAACACAAGTACTTGAGCTAGAACAGTGAGGTGCTCACCACAGTCTTTAAGTGTGTTTGAAAGCCCTCACGTCTCAGATCTGTGGCTAAGGTACGTGTTTAGGTGCATTTGTACACTACGCCCATTGAGAAGGGGCTCACTGAGAGAGGAGGAGTCACATCTTTCCTTGTGGTGGGTGGACAGAAGCAGTGGCATGGTTGCTGTGTTGCCCGGAGCAGGCTCATGGAGCTGTTACTGCATGCACAAAGCCCCTTTCCCTTGTAGACCGTGCACTTTCCCTTCTTTGCAATCTGATTCTGTAATGACTATCAGTGGAGACTCCCCAGTTTTGTGATTGCTTGACAAAATAAGTTTGAACACTTTGTGGTGGTTGACAGAACTTTTTCCTAAAACTTGCTAATTAAGACTCTTTAAAAAAAAAAAAAACTCTAATGTTTATACCAAGGTTACACTCTGCAGGTGTATGTGGTACACAGAGGGTGGAGTCTGGAGTGGGTGCTGTGTGCATTGTTAATAGCAGTATGGGATTTAACTGAAAATGTCAGTTGTGGGTCACACTACCACTGTTGTCAGGTATTGTTAATTGTATTGTAATATATTTTTAGTTGTTTTTCTAATTTAATTCTCTCACTCTGTTGTCTGACTGTGAACTGCTAACAGTGTTAAACTTGATGTAAATAAATGATGTCCTTGAAAGGGACTGCTCTCTGCCTGTCTTCTCACAAGGTTTGCAAGTTGTGTTTTGTTTTAAATAAAAGTTGAAATATTTTATTGGCAAAGTAGGTTTGAGATGGAGTATGTCTCCCAGGATTTTAATTAATAGGAATTCAAGCAGAATTCTCTGTGTGTACATGTGGATGAGTGTAATGAAGCTGTTCTGGTCTCATACCCTAACTATTTGAAATGGCTAAGGTAAAGAACAAAGGAGTTCTTTTCCCTTCCTCACTTTCCCCCAATTGAAGAAGCCCTATAAAGCAAGCATCCCTCTCCAGCACATTTCTTTTAGAGTGCTCTAACAGTGGGTGAACACCCACTTTCTGATGAATGTGTACACACGCATCCTTGGGAACCCAGGTTGGTATATGTAAGGTAGGTTATGTGTATGTGTTTCTAATGTGAAGTGAAGATTCAGTGAAATTAAAGTCTCAAAATCCATTCTAAGGACATTCCAGATAAGTTCTAAAAATGTTTTAAGAGCCAGGTATAGTGGCGCATGCCTTTAATCCCAGCACTCAGGAGGCAGAGGTAGGAGAATTGCTGTGAGTTCTAGGCCATCCTGAGACTACATAGTGAATTCCAAGTCAGCCTAGGCCAGAGTGAAACCCTACCTCAAAAAACCAAAAAAAAAAAAAAATTTTTTTGAGCCAAAATACCACTAGCAGAATAAGTACAGGTCCTCAAAATGGAACATCCCCTTTTTCCTTTTAATTTTTCTGTTTTGAGCCAGGGTCTCATATAGCCCAGTTTGCTATCAAACACTGTGTAGCTGAGGATCTTGAGCCTCCCATCCTGTTATCTTTGCCTCCTCATGGCTGGGATATCAAGCATGTATTACCATAGCCAGTTTATGCCGTGCTAGGGGTGGAGCCCCGGGCTTCATTCATGCTAGGCAAGCCTTTTCATCACATAAATTGTGCATATATATGGGATATAAAAGTGATGTTTCTGGGGCTGGGAAGGTGTATCAGTGGCTAAAAGTGCTTACTTGCAAAGCCTGCCAGCCCAGTTTGATTCCCTAGTACCTACATAAAGCCAAAGGCACAAAGTGGCACATGCATCTAGGGTTTGTTTAGTGGCAGGAGCCCCTGAAGTGCAGGCGCTCTTCTCTCCCCCACACAAGTAAATATTTTTTTTTTAAGTGATGTTTTGGGGGCAAGAGAGATGGCTTAGCAGTTAAAGGCACTTGCTTGCAAAGTCTGATGGCCTGGGTTCGATTCCCCAGTACCCATGTAAAGCCAGCTGCACAAAGTGGTGCGTGTGTCTGGAGTTTATTTGCTGTGGCAGTATTTTTTTAAGTGATGTTTCTATACATGTGTACACTAATATATAATTCTATACATGTGTACACAAATCAGCAAAGTTAGAATATCCATAGCCTCATTTCTTTGTGGTGAGAGCATTCAAAATTCTCTCTTAGCTGGGCGTGGTGGCGCATGCCTTTAATCCCAGCACTTGGGAGGCAGAGGTAGGAGGATCACCATGAGTTCAAGGCCACCCTGAGACTATATAGTTAATTCCAGGTTAGCCTGGATCAGAGTGAGACCCTACCTCAAAAAAATCAAAAAAAAATCTCTCTTGTAGTTGTTTTGATATACTCAACACAGTATTGTTGACCACAGTCAACCCTGCTGTGCTACTGAAAACCAGAACTGACTTCTAACTATAACTTCGTAGCTGCAGCTGTTGACTAGTCTTTCCACTGTGACCTCTCCTCTGCCCCCCTAGGATCTGGCAGTCACTCTTTCACTACTCTAGGATATCTAGGCCCCTCAGCATCTTCCTGTGCCTGTGTTGTTTTGTTTGTTTGTTGTTTTTTGAGATAGCATAATATCTGCTAGTTTTAGCCATGTTATCACAAACAACAGGATTTCATGAGTTTTTATGCCCAGTTTTCTTGTGTATATGTGCATCCTTACCCTTTTATCTGTTATTAAAAGTTCAGGTTAATTCTGTTTCATGCTATTGTGAATAGTGCTGTAATGAACACAGGAGTACAGATGTCTGTTGGACATACTCATTTTTTAGAATAGATCCAGTAGTGGGATTGCAGGATCATATGGTAGTTCCATTTTTTTTGGTAGTTCCATTTTTATGAATATATATATACATATGTGTATTTTTTTCAGCAAGGATACATGTACAATGAATGTTATACATTGTGTTAAAGAAGTCCTGTTCAAAGTTTATTTTTTTAAAGGTTTTTTTTTTTTTTTTTTTTTTCAAGGTAGGGTCTCACTCTAGTCCAGGCTGACCTGGAATTCACTCTGTATTCTCAGGATGGCCTCGAACTCATGGGTAGGGATCCTCCTACCTCTGCCTCCCAAACGCTGGGATTAAAGGTGTGCACCACCACGCCTGGCTATTTTTTTTTAATTTTTCAAGGTAGGGTCTCACTTTATCCCAGGCTGACCTGGAATTCACTATGTCGTCTCAGAGTAGCCTTGAACTCAATTGTGATCCTCCTACCTCTGCCTCCCAAGTGCTGGGATTAAAGATGTGCGCCACCATGCCCTGCTTGTTCTTTATTTTTTAATAAAAATTTTAACATACATGAAAACCATTGATGTTTAATCATGTATATACTGTACAGTGTTGAAATCATGTTTGACATATTTTTTTAATTTTTATTTTTAATTTTTATTTTTATTGACAACTTCTTTAATTGTAGACAATATCCCATGTTATTTCCCTCCCTCCCCCCACTGACATCGTGTTTTTTCTTTTCTTTTAATTAATTTAATTTAATTTAGAGAAATAGGCATGGAGAGAGAGAGAGAGAGAATGGGCGTGCTGTGGCCTCCAGCCACTGCAAATGAACTCCAGATGCGTGCACCCCTTTGTGCATCTGGCTTACATGGGTCCTGGGGAATTGAACCTGGGTCCTTTGGCTTTGCAGGCAAGCACCTTAACAACTAAGCCATCTCTCCAGCCCACATCATGTCTTTATAGTGGAAAAATTTAAGACATTCTCTTACTGTCATTTCTTTTTTTTTTTTTTTTTTTTTTTTAGAGAATATTTGCCAGGACCTCTAGCTGCAGCAAACTAACTCCAAACGCCTGCTGTTTCTTGCTATCTCATTCTTTTGTATTTTGAAATAGAGTCCCACTATGTAGTTCTGGTTGGCCACAGACTTGCGGAGATCCTTCTGCTTTTGACTGGGTGCTGGAATTGCAGGCATGTGCCACCATGCCCAGCCTCAAACCCTTTCAACTAGCTAGTCATCTTACTAATATAATACCACTCCAGAGTTTCTTAACAATAGCCGCTGACCAACCTCTCCTGTCCCTTCCTCCCTCCCTTCCCTCCCCTCACCCTCTGCTATTCACCATTCTACTCATAACTGTAGCTTCCATTGTGAGTGGGATCATGTGATACTTTGTGTGCTTGGCTTCACATAACAGTTAGCTCCATTTCCACTCACGTTGTCACAAATGACAGGATTGATTTATTTAGACAGGCAGGCCTGGAACTTGGAATCTTCCTGCCTTGATCTGCTGAGACATCTCCCCAGCCATTCAGAAGCCTTTTTTAAAAAAGAAAAATATTTTTATGTATTTATTTATTGGACAGAGAAGGAGGCAGAGTGAGAGAGAATAAACACATCAGGGCCTCCATCCTCTGCAAACAGCTCCAGATGCATGCATCACCTTGTGCATCTGGTTTACATGGGTCCTGGGGAATCAAACCTGAGTCCTTTGGTTTTACAGGCAAGTGCCTTAACCTCTAAGCCATCCCTCTAGCTGCAGAAGAAGCCTTTTAATCTGATACAGTCTCACTTGTCAGGTTTTGATTTTGTGATCTTGTCCAAAAACTTCTCGTACATTCCATTCTCAAGGCTTTCCCCTATGTTTTCTTCTCGTACTTAGGATCTACATTTGCATCTTTATTGTTAGTTTACTTTTGAAATAACTGCTGAGCTATTTTTAATGTGAGGTTTTTTTTCCCCCTGTCACTTTGCAGTTCTGGACATTGAATCCAGGGCTTTGTACATGCTAGGTATAATCTACCACTGAGTGTCTTGAACTTTCAATTCTCCTGCCTCTGCCTTCCAAATCTAGGAGTGCTGGTGTGTGTCAGGTTTGAGAGTGACCAAGACCACGCAGACCACTCAAGCACCAGCTGCCAGGGCTGACTCTCAAGAGCAGAGCACAGCCAACCTGAGTTTGTAGATAGTGGGCTTTATAGGGCTTCTTCAATTGGGGCAAAGTGAAGAAGGGAAAAGAACTCCTTTGTTCTTTACCTTAGCCATTTCAAATAGTTAGGGTATGAGACCAGAACAGTGACCAGGCAACTTAATGAGATAAGGGGGCAGGAACCATGACCTGGGGGCATTGTTAGGCAAGGAAGAGATAATGGCTGGGTGGTTTCTTGAGGAATGTGGATAATCCACTTCCTTGTCTCTGTCATCATCCTGCTGTCCTTGGTGACTCCATTTTGGGAGCCTGTTCTGACCTAATATTGTGGACCACCGCACCTAGCTGTTTTTAATGTTTTGAGGTACTTTCATACTGTTTCCATAATGGCTGTGCTAATTTATATTCCCACCAACAGTATCTAAGCTTTCCCCTTTCTCCACATCTACATCAGGGTTTGTTATTTTGGGTTTTGGTAATAGCTATTGGAATTGGAGTGAGGAGCTTGTGTGCAGTTCTCTGAATTGAAGCATTACCTCCTAGAGGGAAGAGAGAAGCTCATTCACCTAACAGTATTCTCAAGGCCCCTCTGGAAATGAGCAGGAGACAACTGCTGTGAGGGAGGAGACTGACCAAGCTACTTGTATGTGTGGCAGCCAGCTCCAGGGGGGTAGCTTTCAGGAGACATCCTTGCTGGGGTGGGCTTTTCCAGTGATGCAGCTGCCTACAAGGGGCCTGTCCTCAGTGCCATGTGAGGTGAGTAGATGTTCACATCTCCCCAGGAAAGATCACGGAGGGGTCAGTCATGGTAGCCCACACCATAGCATAATATCTGCTAGTTTTAGCCATGTCATCACAAACAACAGGATTTCATGAGTTTTTATGCCCAGTTTTCTTGTGTATATGTGCATCCTTACCCTTTTATCTGTTATTAAAAGTTCAGGTTAATTCTGTTTCATGCTATTGTGAATAGTGCTGTAATGAGCACAGGAGTACACATGTCTGTTGGACATACTCATTTTTTAGAATATATCCAGTAGTGGGATTGCAGGATCATATGGTAGTTCCATTTTTTTTGGTAGTTCCATTTTTATGGATATATACATATGTGTATTTTTTTCAGCAAGGATACATGTACAGTGAATGTTACACATTGTGTTAAAGAAGTCCTGTTCGAAGTGCATTTTTTAAAGGTTTTTTTGTTGTTTTTTGTTTTTTGTTTTTCGAGGTAGGGTCTCACTCTAGTCCAGGCTGACCTGGAATTCACTCTGTATTCTCAGGATGGCCTCGAACTCATGGCGATCCTCCTACCTCTGCCTCCCAAACGCTGGGATTAAAGGTGTGCACCACCACGCCCGGCTGTTTTTTTTAATTTTTCAAGGTAGGGTCTCACTTTATCCCAGGCTGACCTGGAATTCACTGTCGTCTCAGAGTAGCCTAGAACTCACTGTGATCCTCCTACCTCTGCCTCCCAAGTGCTGGGATTAAAGATGTGCGCCACCATGCCTAGCCAGGCATGTTCTTTATTTTTTAGTAAAAATTTTAACATACATGAAAACCATTGATATTTAATCATGTATATACTGTACAGTGTTGAAATCATGTTTGACATATTTTTTTAATTTTAATTTTTTATTTTTATTTTTATTGACAACTTCTTTAATTGTAGACAATATCCCATGTTATTGCCCTCCCTCACCCAACTGACATCGTGTTTTTTTCTTTTCTTTTAATTAATTTAATTTAATTTAGAGAAATAGGCATGGAGAGAGACAGAGAGAATGGGCGTGCTGTGGCCTCCAGCCACTGCAAATGAACTCCAAATTCGTGCACCCCTTTGTGCATCTGGCTTACATGGGTCCTGGAGAATTGAACCTGGGTCCTTTGCCTTTGCAGGCAAGCACCTTAACCACTAAGCCATCTCTCCAGCCCACATCATGTCTTTATAGTGGAAAAATTTAAGACATTCTCTTACTGTCATTTTTTTTTTTTTTTTTTTTTTTAATTGAGACCAAAGGAGACAGGTAGAGAATATGCTTGCCAGGACCTCTAGCTGCAGCAAACTAACTCCAAACGCCTGCTGTTTCTTGCTATCTCATTCTTTTGTATTTTGAAATAGAGTCCCACTATGTAGTTCTGGTTGGCCACAGACTTGCGGAGATCCTTCTGCTTTTGACTGGGTGCTGGAATTGCAGGCATGTGCCACCATGCCCAGCCTCAGACCCTTTCAACTAGCTAGTTGAAAATACTTATAGTCATCTTACTAATATAAAATACCACTCCAGAGTTTCTTAACAATAGCCGCTGACCAACCTCTCCTGTCCCTTCCTCCCTCCCTTCCCTCACCCTCACCCTCTGCTATTCACCATTCTACTCGTAACTGTAGCTTCCATTGTGAGTGGGATCATGTAATACTTTGTGTGCTTGGCTTCACATAACAGTTAACTCCATTTCCACTCACGTTGTCACAAATGACAGGATTGATTTATTTAGACAGGCAGGCCTGGAACTTGGAATCTTCCTGCCTTGATCTGCTGAAACATCTCCCCAGCCATTCAGAAGCCTTTTTTAAAAAAGAAAAATATTTTTATGTATTTATTTATTGGACAGAGAAGGAGGCAGAGTGAGAGAGAATGAACACATCAGGGCCTCCATCCGATGCAAACGGCTCCAGATGCATGCATCACCTTGTGCATCTGGTTTACATGGGTCCTGGGGAATCAAACCTGGGTCCTTTGGTTTTACAGGCAAGTGCCTTAACCTCTAAGCCATCCCTCTAGCCCCAGAAGAAGCCTTTTAATCTGATACAGTCTCACTTGTCAGGTTTTGATTTTGTGATCTTGTCCAAAAACTTCTCTTACTTAGGATCTACATTTGCATCTTTATTGTTAGTTTACTTTTGAAATAACTGCTGAGCTATTTTTAATGTGAGGTTTTTTTCCCCCTGTCACTTTGCAGTTCTGGACATTGAATCCAGGGCTTTGTACATGCTAGGTATACTCTACCACTGAGTGTCTCACTGTGTAATGTAACCTGGCCTTGAACTTTCAATTCTCCTGCCTCTGCCTTCCAAATCTAGGAGTGCTGGTGTGTGTCAGGTTTGAGAGTGACCAAGACCACGCAGACCACTCTGAGTCAAAGATGAAAGCTTTTATTCAGGAAAAGCACCAGCTGCCAGGGCTGACTCTCAAGAGCAGAGCACAGCCAACCTGAGTTTGTAGATAGTGGGCTTTATAGGGCTTCTTCAATTGGGGCAAAGTGAAGAAGGGAAAAGAACTACTTTGTTCTTTACCTTAGCCATTTCAAATAGTTAGGGTATGAGACCAGAACAGTGACCAGGCAACTTAATGAGATAAGGGGCAGGAACCATGACCTGGGGGTTAGGCAAGGAAGAGATAATGGCTGGGTGGTTTCTTGAGGAATGTGGATAATCCACTTCCTTGTCTCTGTCATCATCCTGCTGTCCTTGGTGACTCCATTTTGGGAGCCTGTTCTGACCTAACATTGTGGACCACCGCACCTAGCTGTTTTTAATGTTTTGAGGTACTTTCATACTGTTTCCATAATGGCTGTGCTAATTTATATTCCCACCAACAGTATCTAAGCTTTCCCCTTTCTCCACATCTACATCAGGGTTTGTTATTTTGGGTTTTGGTAATAGCTATTCGAATTGGAGTGAGGAGCTTGTGTGCAGTTCTCTGAATTGAAGCATTACCTCCTAGAGGGAAGAGAGAAGCTCATTCACCTAACAGTATTCTCAAGGCCCCTCTGGAAATGAGCAGGAGACAACTGCTGTGAGGGAGGAGACTGCCCAAGCTACTTGTATGTGTGGCAGCCAGCTCCAGGGGGGTAGCTTTCAGGAGACATCCTTGCTGGGGTGGGCTTTTCCAGTGATGCAGCTGCCTACAAGGGGCCTGTCCTCAGTGCCATGTGAGGTGAGTAGATGTTCACATCTCCCCAGGAAAGATCACAGAGGGGTCAGTCATGGTAGCCCACACCTTTAATAGCAGCACTTGGGAGGCAGAGGTAGGAGGATCGCCATGAGTGAATATATCCAGTAGTGGGATTGCCTGAGACTACATAGTGAATTGCAGGTCATCCTGGGCTATGGCAAGACCCTACCTCAAAAACAAAACAAGGGCTGAAGAGATGGCTTAGTAGTTAAGGCGCTTGCCTGCGAAGCCTAGGGACCCAGGTTTGACTCTCCAGAACCCACATAAGCCAGATGCACAAGATGACGTGAGTTTGTTTGCAGTGGTTGGAGGTCCTGGCATGCCCATTCTCTGCCTCTTTTTATCTTTCAAATAAATTAAAAATAATTTTTAAAAAGTAACACAGTACTCTCACTGTGGGTTTATTTGTATTTCCCCATCCCTTTTTGGGGAGGTGTATTAGTCAGGTTTTCTAGAGGAACAGAAATGAAAGAATGAATTGTATTAAAAGGGAATTTATGGGTGTGTCAGAAACCTTCAACCTGCTGTAATTGAACTCCAGATGAGTGTGCTCCCCAACCCATGCACTAATGCACACTTGTGTCACTGTGCATCTGGCTGCGTGGGACCTGGAGATTTGAACATGAGTTCTTAGGCTTCACAGGCAAGTGCCTTAATGGCTACACCATCTCTCCAGCAGCCCTCTCACATACTCTTTTTTTTTTTTTTTTTTTTTTTTTTTTGAGGTAGGGTCTTACACTAGCTCAGGCTGACCTGGAATTCACTATGTAGTCTCAGGGTGGCCTTGAACTCATGGCAATCCTCCTACCTCTGCCTCCCAAGTGCTGGGATTAAAGGCATGTGCCACCATGCCCGGCTACATATTCTTCTTTTAGTTTTTTCAAGGTAGGATTTTGCTCTAGCCCAGGCTGACTGGAATTCTCAGGGTGGCCTCAAACTCATGGCAATTCTCCTACCTCTGCCCCCATGCCCAGCATATTCTTTACACTGTATGCTGTCCTGGGTCACATTAAAAAAACATTTATTATATTCATGACCTCATAGCAGCTGTCCTTACCTGCAAAAGATCTTCATAATATGGGGCTTATCAACATGTCACTGTAGATGATGGAGGAAGGCAAAAGAAATCAAGATAGAAGAGGGGCTAGATGGAAAGATGAAATGGTTCAAGATGTGGGAAGGGGTATAAAACAAGGCAATGGGAAAGCATTACAAAATTCATTGTGTACCTGTGTGAAATTGTCAATTAGATGTTAAATAAATAAATAAAAACAAAAACAAAAACAAAAAAAAAAAAAAAAAGGAATTTATTGGATTAGCTTAAGGCAGTCCAACAAAAGCAGTTTGCTGGCCTGAGAGTCAAGGAACTCAGGAGCTGCTCAGTCCACGAGGCTGGATGCCTCAGCAGTCCCGATCCAGCACTGAAGGCCTGGAAACTTCCTGGAGAAGTTCAGGCTGGAAAGCAGCAAACAGGACCAGCAGCCAGGTAGGAGGAGGGGGATACTTTCCTTCCCAGAGCTTCCTTAGATAAAGCCCTCCCTCTGAGAGGGGCTGCCCATTCTGGGTGAAAGGCTCACCCTGGGGGCAATTCCTCCTTTAGTTAATCCTTCCTGGAAGCAACCTAATGAGGAATGTCTTAATGAGACCAAGTTGACACAAAACCATTACAGGAGGGAAATGTATTTTTGATTTTAATAAAAGCAGACTTTTCTGGTTGTGGTGGCACATGCCTTTAATCCCAACACTCAGGAAGCAGAAGTAGGAGGATTACCATGAGTTCGAGGCCACCCTGAGACTACATAGTGAACGCCAGGTCAGCCTGGACTGGAGTGAAATCCTACCTTGGAAAAAAAAAAAAAAAACAGATTTCTTGGGGAACAAAAGCTTCCCAAATTTCCATGTCATCCTTGTGCAAAGCCACACTAAACTCTATTGTTCTGGGTTTAGTAATGTGTTACATAAGTGAGCACTGCAGAAAGAATGGACATGCCAGGGAAGATGCTGCAAATGGACTGCAGATACATGTGTCACCTTGCACATGCTTGTGGGTCCTGGGGAATCAAACCTGAGTCCTTTGGCTTTGCAGCAAGTGCCTTAATCACTAAGCCATCTCTCCAGCCCCACATTTCTTTTTTGATTAGTGAGGTTGAACATGTTTTCTCTGTCTTTGGAGGAATATTTGTTCAGGTTTTAATTGAATTATTTGTTGAGTTGTTTGGGCTCCATTTTGGATATTAACTCAATGTCATATGCATCGTTTATAAATACTTTCTTGATCTGCAAGTTTGTCTCATCTTGATTCTTTTGCTGTGTCAAAAATTTTGATGAAACACCACTTACCAATTTTTACTTTTTTTTTTTTTTTTTTTAGAGACGGAAGGGGGGAGAGTGAGAATGGGCACGCCAGGGCCTCTAGCCACTGCAGACGAACTTCAGATGCATGTGCCACCATGGGCATCTGGCTTACGTGGGACCTGGAGAATTGAACCTGGGTCCTTCGGTTTTGCAAGCATACACCTTAACCTCCCAAGTGCTAGAACTAAAGGCATGTGCCACCACACCCAGCTTCTATACTTTTTTTTTTTTTTTTTTAATTTGAGACAGAGTGAGTGAGAATGGGCATGCCAGGGCCTGTAGCCATTGCAAGCAAACTCCAGACGCATGCGCCACCATGTGCATCTGGCTTACATGGGAACTGGAGAATTGAACCAGGGTCCTTAGGCTTTGCAGGCATGTGCCTTAACCGCTAAACCATCTCTCCAGCCCCTATACTTTTTTTAAATCATGAAGTGATGGTGAGTTTTTGTCAAATGCTTTCTCTTTGTCTACTGAAATGATCCCATGGTTTTTATCCTTTAATATAATAGATCACATTTATTATAATTATATAGATTGAACCATCTTTGCATCCCTGGGATTAACCTCTTGATCATGGTAAGTGATCTTTTGTTGTGTTGTAAAATTTGTTTATGTAAACTTGGTATTTTGCTAAAGGTGTGTGTGTGTGTCTATGTTTGTGGGGGCAAACATTTATGTGTGAGTATACATATGTGTGCTTACATGTGGAAGCCAGATGTCAACATTAGTGTCTTCCTCAATCATTCTCCACCTTATTTTTTTTACACTGAACCGAGAGCTCAACAATTCATTGATACTAGCTAGCTAGGGCTCCTCCATTCTCCTCCCCAGCACTGGGCCTAAAGGTGCTCACCACCATACCTGGCTTTTATTTATTTATTTTTTATTATTATTATTATTATTTTATTTTTATTTTTATTTTTTTGGTTTTGTGAGGTAGGGTTTCATACTAGCCCAGGCTGACCTAGAACTCACTATGTAGTCTCAGGATGGCCTCAAACTCACGGTGATCCTTCTACCTCTGCATCCTGAGTGTTGGGATTAAAGGCGTGTCCCACCATGCCCAGCTCACACCTGGCTTTTAAATGGGTGCTGGATATCTGAACTCAGGTCCTCATTCTTGCACAGCAAGCACTTTATTGACTGAGCTATCTCCTCAACCCTGTTCCTCAGGGATATTGGGTAGTTTTGATTTGTGTAGTTATTGTATCCTTATCTGGTTTAGTATCGGAATAATGCTAGCCTGATAGAATGGGTTTAGAGATATTCTTCAATTTGGGGAATCCTTTGAGTAGAGTTGGTCTGTTTTGTTTGGTTACTTGTTCTTTGAGACAAGGTCTCTCTGCATAGACAAGACGGGCCTCAAACCAGCTTCCTGTGTGTGAAGATTACTAGTGTGCTTCACCACTTCCAGCTTGTAGCTCTATGTACAATGGAGCTCAGCATGAAGCCAGCAAGTAGGTCCTGGGCTCTTCTTTGATGGCAGACTTTTTGTTACTGATTCAGTCTTAATGTTAAAGCTCTGTTCAGATTTTTCATTTCTTCATGACTTAATCTTGGTCTGTTCTTCTGTGTAATCCAGCTTTTGCTGTATATTCACTGTGCTTTCTTAGGATCTTTTGTTTCTTTGTTACCAGTGTGTCTTTTCCTTATCTAGCTAAAAGTTTAAATGGTCTTGTTTTTCCTTTTAAAAATAACTCTGAGGGCTGGAGAGATGGCTTAGTGGCTAAGGTGTCTGCCTGCTAAGCCTAAGAATGCTGGTTCCAATGTCCAGCAGTTCCAATCCCAGGCGTTTGCCAGATGCAAAGTGAGGCAAGGGTGCAATGCCACATGCCAAGGGGCACACACATCTGATTTCGTTCACAGCAGCTGAGAGAGGCCATTTCTGTCTCCCTCTCCCTCTCTGTCTATCTCTCTCTGTCTCTCTCTCCAAAGATAAATTAAAAATAATAAAAATTTAAAAAATAACTCTGAGCTCAAGGACATGGTGGCGCACGCCTTTAATCCCAGCACTTGGGAGGTAGAGAGAGGATCACCTAAGTTTGAGGCCACCCTGAGACTACAAAGTAAATTCCAGCCTGGCTAGAGCGAGACCCTACCTCAAAAACAAAACAAAACAAAAAAAAAAGAGGTTGAGGCAGATACCCAACATCAACCTCTGACCTCCACATGCATGTGCACCCACATACACATGTGTCCACATGTATATGGGACGCACACACATTCAAAACCTGGAATTTAAGTGGTCAACTCTTCACAATTATGAAGTAAAGGAAAATTCCATAATTGTATCACAGCATCTAATAGGCAAATAAACCCAAGAATATTCTAGGCTTTCACTCCTTATAATAAGAATGTTTACTACTTAATTTTGTGGGTGTGTTCATGTGTGGAGGTCAGAGGAAAATTTCAGGTTGTTCCTCTCCTGGCCATCAAATGGAGGGGTTTCTCACACTAGATTCTCAGTCTCTCATCAAGAGCTTTCTGGATGTTCTTCTGTCTCCACCCTGAAGTCTGGTTCCCTTTATTTTTGTTTGTTTTTTAAGTGCTTATTACATTTGTTTATTATTTATTTATTTATTTATTTATTTGGAGACAAGGTCTTGCTGTGTATCCCAGGCTGCTTTCAAACTCACTAAGCAGCCCAGGCTTTCTTGAATTTGTGATCCTCCTGCCTCAGCCTCCTAAGTACTGGAATTACATGTGATTAAAGCTATATGCACCACACTCAGCTGTTTCATTTACTTCTACTATTTTTGGGGGGCGGGAGCAGAGGGGTTTCAAGGTAGTGTCTTGCTATCCCAGGCTGACCTGGAATTCACTAACTATGTAGTCTCAGGGTGGCCTCGAACTCACAGTGATCCTCCTACCTCTGCCTCCCAAAGTGCTGGGATTAAAGGCGTGTGCCACCACTTCTTCTGTTATGTTTATTCTATTGAGTTTAGTTTGTTCTTGTTTTTCTAGTTCCTTGAGGTATGTCAGGTTATCTGAGAACTTTTTTTTAAAGAACTTAAAAAAAAAATTGCATATGGGTGTGTGTGGGAGAACCAGAGCCTTTTGCCACTGCAAACAAGTGCCAGACAGTTGCACTAGTTTGTGTCCAGCTAAGTGGGTAGCTTGGGAATTGAATACCAGCAGGCTTTGCAAAAAGTACCTTTAACTGCTGAGCCATTTTTCCAGCCATATATATATATATATATATATTTAATTTTGAGGTTGGTCTTGCTCTAGTCCAGGCTGTTCTGGTAGTCTCAGGCTGGCCTCAAACTTAGAGCAATCCTCCTATCTCTGCCTCCTGAGTACTGGGATTAAAGGCATTTGCCACTACACATGGCTTTTTTTTTTTTTTTTTTTTTTGAAGGAGAAATTTTATTACAAAGAGAAAGCAATTTTAGGGGAAACACTTATTCCAAACAGGAAGCAAACTTTTTTTTTTTTTTTTTAGTGTTTTAAAGAACAAATTATATTTCAAAGTAAGAGGTATAAAGAAAGCAAAGAGAACAGGCTCATGGAGGATGGGATTCCAGAGCTGGAAAACCCTCCTCCCAGTGGGAACTGGACTTTAAGGAATGAAGGAGGCCTGTCTTTCTGGAGTCCATGATGGGTCAGCTTAAACAAAGATAAAGGTGCTGAGTCCATGATGCATCTAGCACTGCACTGGTCTGAAAGCCTGTAGGCCAGGAAGGAGGAAGAGGTGTGGTCACCTTCTTCACCATTACAGTGTTACAGCCACCTTCCAAGGGCCCTCCCTTTCCCCTCATCTGCCTAGCCAAGGAAACTCTCTAGCTCCTATCGTGTTTCAATTACCTTCAGTAGCCCCACTAACTGCTATTAGCAAAATGAACAATGTCTGCCCTAGCTTCTTCCATGCACAGAAAAGAGAAAGTAAAATGCAGAGGTTGGAGAGATGGCTCAGCAGTTAAGGCACTTGCCTGCAATGCCTAAAACCCCAAGTTCAATTTCCCAGTACCCACATAAAAACAACAACAAAAAATTTTAGAGAGGGGCTGGAGAAATGGCTTAGCAGTTAAGGTGTTTGCCTGCAAAGCCAAAGGACCCACATAAGCCAGATGCACAAAGTGGTGCATGCATCTGGAGTTTGTTTGCAGCAGCTGGAAGCCCTGGTGCACCTATTCTCTCATTCTTCTCTCTCTCAAATAAATAAAAATATTTTTAAAAACTTTAGAGGGGCCAGGTGTGGCAGCACATGCCTTTAATCCCAGCACTTGGGAGGGAAGAAGCAGAGGTAGGAGGATCTCCAAGTTCAAGGCCACCCTGAGATTACATAGTAAATTCCAGGTCAGCCTGGGCTAGAGTGAGACCCTACCTCAAAAAAAAAAAAAAAAAAAAAAAAAACTTTAGAAGGGGATAAAAAGCAAAAGTATAAAGCTCCCTGTAGCAAGGGACTTGAACAGGTTGCCCCTGAGATCATTTTTGCTTTTTTAAATTTCTTATTTGAGATAGACAGAGAGAATGGGTGTGCCAGACTTTATAGCTGACACATCACCTGTCCCGGAGAGTAGTTCATGTGCACTGTAGAATAATATGTATTCTGCAGCTGAGGACTTCAGGTCCGATCTGGTGTAGAGTGCTGGGGATTTTGTTGTGGCATTCACTTGGTGTTTTGAGACAGGGTCTCACTATATAGTCCAGGCTGGCCTTAAATTCATGACCACTGTTCTTCCTGAGCATCAGATTTACAGAAATTTGCCACAGTGTATGGCTTGAAAGAAAGTTTTTCTTAAGCCTTTTATTTTCTTAAATGTCTTGTGATATTATTTTATAATGGGAAATATATTTGATCTTCATCCTTAGTTTGTGGTGCAAGAGCTCTTTAACTTAGAATTTCTTGAGTACAGGGGTGAGAAAAGTATCTTTTGTTATTTTTAATCTTTTTTTTCCTTTTTAAAATATTTTATTTAAGAGAGAGAGAGAAAGCAGCAGATAGAATGGGCACACCAGGGCTTCCAGCCACTGCAAACAAACTCCAGATGCATGTACCACCTTGTGCACCTGGCTTACATGTATACTGGGGAAATGAACCTGGGTCTTTAGGCTTTCCAGGGAAGCTCCTTAACTGCTAAGCCATCTCTCCAGCCCACTTTTAATTTCTTTTTATGTATTTTTTTTAAGACAGAAAGAGGCAGAGTATGGGAACACCAAGGCCTCCTGTCACTGAAAACAAGCTCTAGATGCATGTACCACTTTGTGCATCTGGCTTTCTATGGATACTGGGGGGTCAAACCTGGGCCATCAGGGTTTGTAAGCAAACACTTTTACCATTGAGCCATCTCCCCAGCAGTCTTTATTTTTTATATTTTATTTTTATATATTTATGTATGAGAGAGAATGGGTATGCCAGGGCCTCTAGCCACTGCAAATGAACTCCAGATGCATGTGCCACCATGTGCATCTGTTTTCAAGGCCACCCTGAGACTACATAGTGAATTCCAGGTCAGTCTGGGCTAGAGTGAGATGTTACCTCGAAAAACAAAAACAAAACAAACTTTAGGTGCAGGTGGAGGGGAAGCAAAAGCATAAAGCTCCCTGTAGCAAGGCAGGGACCTGGCTTTATGTGGGTCCTTAGGCTTTGCAGGCAAGCACCTTAACTGCTAAGCCATCTCTCCAGCTCACAATTTTTTTTTTGAGGTAGGGTCCACTCTAACCCTGGCTGACCTAGAACATGCTTTTTAGTCCCTGGGTTGGCTTTGAACTCTTGGTGACTGATCCTTTTACCTCAGCCTCCAAAGTGCTGGGATTAAAGGTATGCACCACCACACTCAGCTGTTAAACCAAACTCCTTTAATTCATGTAACACTGAGTACCTAATATGGCTGGACCAGGTACTCCCTAACCTTGAGGCATGTTAAGTACTTAAACACAACAAAGTGTCAAAATTGGAGAGACAGAAGTATTTCATTTCACAAGGGCTAAAAGTGAGAGGGTTCAGGGCTTTAATGAGAAAGGACAAAATGATGCCTAACAGACTGTATGGTAGAGAAGACAAGAAAAGGGATAAACACAGGAGGTATCAAGGTACAGTGCCGTACATTAAACACCTTATCATTTCATTCCCCAAAATGACCACTTCCCTATTTTAAAAGAACAGGAATCTCCTGTAAGACCACTGTGCTTGGAAGCCTCTTTGGTAAGAAGCTAGAAGAAGTTAACTTAGCAATGTATTCCCAAAGTAAACTGAAACAGACTGGCATGCCAGCCATGCACCATGCCAGCCCACCAGGGCCAGCATCCACCCCCAGTATTCACCAATCCCCATCAGGATTTCCTGGCATTTGAAATTTTGCTAAGTGAGCACAACTACTAGGTCTCAGGAAGAAAGTAGGCCAGGGCTACAGAAATGGCTTAGCAGTTAAGACACTTGCCTGCAAAGCCTAAGGACCCAGGGTCAATTCCCCTGGATACATATAAACCAGATACACAAGGTGGCACATGCATCTGGAGTTCATTTGCAGTGGCTGGAGGCCCTGGCACACCCATTCTCTCTCTCTCTCGCTCTCACTCTCTTTTAAATAAATAAAAATAAATTTTAAAAAAGAAAGCCAGCTGGGTGTGGGGTACACACCTTTAATCCCAGCACTCGGGAGGCAGAGAGAGGAGGATCGCCATGAGTTTGAGGCCACCCTGAGACTACACAGTGAATTCCAGGTCAGCCTGTGCTAGAGACCTTACCTTGAAAAACCAAAAACAGTAAGCCAAGGAGGTTAGAAAAATACAAAACTTTAATCTTTACATATGACAGTCATTCATGTCAAGGCCCCTAACTAAAATGTCTTCTTTCAGTCTGCAAAACCTTTGCTTACATCTTTTTTTTTTTTTTTTTTTGAGACAAAGTCTCATGTAGCCAGCCTCCAAATCCCTATGTAGCCAAGAATGGCCTTGAACTCCTGACCCTCTTATCTCAGCTTCCAAGTGGTGGGTTTACATACAGATGTGCACCACACACCTGGCACTCATAAATATCTTCTATACCCTTTCCCCTTTAGCCTAATGCTGTAGCTGGTCTGGTCACAAAGGAGCTGTTCATCTTTGCTTTTGACAACTAGCCCACCAATCCTGCAATTCTGAGGTTTGCTCCCCACCACTCAGCCACAGGGCCTCATTCTTCTGTGGTTTGTAGCCCAAGAATCCTGTAGCCTCAAGGCCAACCCCATATCTGGCCACATGCCAGGGACACACTATGGAGTTCTCAGGAGCCTTTGGTCTGTGCTGACCTCCCTTCTTGACTTTCTCTTACTTCCTGGTCCTCATTTTGAACTGGGGGCTTTTAAAGGCACACAGGGTTTTCAAGAATTGCCTTTTCTTCTGACTTAGGGCCTTCTTTCTACATACTAGCTGGGTTTCAGTGGCTTCTGGATACCAACTGGGCCTGGAACATACATCTTGTTAGTGGCGGATGAAAACTTTAGGAGGTGCAATTCTCTGGGAAACAGATTTGCAGCCCTGGCTGGAGAAGAGTCGTCCCTCCTCAGGAACATACGTCATCATGTTGGCGACCTCATCCAGATCCTCTTCTGTGTACAGGAGGTCCTGGGTCAGGAAGGCATCACATGCACACAGCCTCACGTGATGGTACTCCAGAGGCAGGAAGGGGATAAAGAAGTCAATTTCCTTTACAACATGGCTACGGCCAAAGCCAGTGTCTGAAATCAAGACCCAAAAATTAAATGGAGTATGTGTGACCTGGTTCTGAACCTAGCTGGAGGTCTAAGGTGTCCCCGAACCTAAGGCCTGGATAGGACTTGGTGTCACACATGGCAGCTCCAGGAGTGCCGTCTGACAGAGTGCCAAGGGCCATGCAGCCATGTGTGTGCTGGGCACAGAGTGCTCTGGTAACTATGGCTGTAGCACAGTGAAGCTGAGAGGGAGTGTGACTGACAGCATAGAGGCTTTGTTCCACAGCAGGAAGCAAGTGATGGAACCATGGTACCTTTGGCTAGAGGCTGGACCCTGGCACTGTTCTCTGGGAATCTCTGCATAGCCTCTGTGCAACAGAGACCACGGCTGTGTCCCCAGAGCCAGGCCAGTGACCCTCTTTTAAAGCATTTTCAGAAAAGGAGCTGAGGCTTTTTTATACTTGTACCACCCAAAATTGATCATTTGAGATGATTATGGTAGCCTTTGGGGTTCAAGCACAACTTACCACCCCAGAACATGCACACACTCTGGAGAACTACAGCTCTCCATGGAAGCTGCTTGTCTGTGGTGGAGAACTGGCCACTCACCTGTGGACTTGAT